>JAAOMT010000545.1:6345-36129 GCA_016748015.1 Geosiphon pyriformis | reverse complement strand
AATAACAAATACACAATAATTAATACTATTTCATATATATGATTAAAAATTAACAGTTGGATTAATGATTTATTAATAATTAACATAAGAAGAAAATTTATATAAATACCAAGAGGTTAATTGTTACGAGGAAATATTTGATCAGAGAAATTCCAGACTGTTTCAGAACATTTGTGAATCGGCTTTGGGAATACAGACAAGGCCTGAGTTTTGGCCAACCAGTTATGCCACTTTTAACAAGAGAATCAGTCTGCTGGGATATATGCTGCAAAATTTTAGCAGCTTGTATGTAATGTTAATTGAGAAAGAAAACATTAATTAATTAATTCTGTTTTAAGTTGTGTATTAATGTTCAAGACTTGTTGCTAATCTTGTTGAATGCCAATACATTAAGTAAAGCTATTGGAAATACAATTTGTTGTAATAATTGACTCCTTGAACATCATAAGGAATGAAGTTTTCGAAATTATGCTTGTAATTCTGTATCTGTTTAATCCTCTGTAGATAGTTGGCTGTCAGTTTTATTTTGAGATAATTCAATACAAATTGATATAACTTGTTACAAACCACTTATAGAAGCGAAAAAATTCGTTGGTGGAGTAATAATTTCTGTTTATATTGTAAAAGATCTGGCCATATTGCTCAATAATTTTCTATGAAACCAGTTAATAAAATTTTAACAGCTTTGCCAAAAAATGCTTAGGTCTAAATGCAGTAAGGACTATACATTTGTATATTCTAACTTCTGTAACTAGTATTGAAAGTTCTGTTAGTATAGTAAATTAAATCTATTATTACTTCAGAGCAAGTTTCTGTTTTAGTTTTAAAATCTAACATTTATTAACAGTTCGATGTTAGATTTCTAGTTATGTTTTTAGTTTAGTTATACTGTTAGATTTAGACTATCAAGTTTAGTTTTAGTATAATTACAGAAACACTAATTAATTCAAATGTTATTTCTTGTTTTATTGATTAGAATTTTGCAGTTTAACATAATATTTTGTTTATTTAAAAACAACACTCTATATTATTACAAATTATTAATAAATGTTTTATTATTTTAAAAAATATTAATTAAATATCCAGTAGTTGATTTTTGTTATTATTGAACATCAAAAAACTATTTTCAATGTTATTAAGAGTCTAAATTATACTATTATTTTAATATTATCTTGGTTATAGCTGCATAATTTATTGATTAAATAAAAAACACATATTATTAAATATTTCAATATATTTAAAATATCAATAGCTGTTAATCAAAAAATTCTAAAAAAACTTTATTAGTTAAAGCTATATTTAATATATTAGTAAAAAAGCATAATTCAGAACTTGTTAATTATTTTAAGTTTTTAATAAATTTCTTAATACTTTTTTTTAAAATTAAAAATGGCATTTTTAGATTTTTTATGAAATACCAGGTTTTAATTAAATTATATTTAAAAATCCATATTTATTACTCTTAATTTTGAATTTATTGGATCAGTTATATTTTGTTTATGTATTTACAAAGATTGATCTTTAAAATATTTACAACTTGGTATAAATACATAAAAAAAATGAATAAAAATGACTTTTTAAATGCATTATAACTATTTTAAGTATTTATTTATGCTTTTTAAATTAACAAATGCTTCTGCTGTGTTTTAATATTTAATAAATAATATTTTAAAAAATTCTTTAGATTAAATTTTTATTTATTCTAAAAACCAAAAAGAGCATAAAATATATATATGTCAAATATTAAAGTAATTATGACAGTGTAAATTATATATTAAGCATAAGAAATACAAGTTTAACCAGTTTTAAGTTGAATTTCTTAAGTATATCGTTTTTTTTAAAATATTTTAATAAATTTTAAGAAGATTTTAACAATTTTGGATTAGAAAATGCCTTGTTTTGTAAAAAATGTTCAAAAATTCTTTGGATTTACCAATTTTTATTAATAATTTATTAAGAATTATTCAAGATAATAACATTATTGACTGTTTTGTCAAAAAAGAAAAAATTGGTTGTATGATCATCCTAAGTTAATAATGCATTTAAATTTTAAAACAAGTTTTTACTTTTTTATATATATTAATTTATGTAATCTTGTTAAACAATATATTATTGAGACTAATGTTTTTATTTTGTACTAGAGACTAGTTTATTACAACTAAGATCAAATAATTAGTTATATCTTATTGTTTTTTATTGGCATAAATTTTCTATTCAGGAAACCAATATAAAATTTATGATAAAAAGCTTTCGACAATTATTGCTGCTTTTAAGCAATAATAATATTATTTTATTAGTACTAGTATTTGGTAATTGTTTTTTATAATTACAAAAATCTCTAATATTTTATAATAATACAAATACTAGATTAAAAACAAGTCTAGTGGTCAATTTTTTTGGCAGATTTTAATTTCAAATTTCTTATTATTCCAGAACAAAATAAATACTTTTTTACATTATTTGAAAAAAAAGTAATGAAATTTATGTTTAACAAAAAACTATGTTATTCAAAGCTAAAAAATAGGAAATTACTGCTTTTTTTTCCTTTTGTGTTGATTTAAAGCTTTTAAAAGCAATTAAATAAGCTACAAGTATTAATAATTTTGCCAAGAAAATTATTAATAATATTTGAATTCTATTTTATCTATTATAAAAGATATGAAGTTAATTATTAAAAATTTTAGTAGCCACGGTAAAAAAAAGTTATTGAAATATATATAAAATTAAGTAATATTTGCTTTTGGTTTAAACTTTTTTATATTTTGCTTTTTAGTTTGTTATAATTTTTGCTTATTTTAAAATGGTTTTAAAGATTAATTTTTAATTTGTGTTTTGATTTTAAATGCGTTTTTTGAGTTTTTTAGCATTAAATTTTGTAATCTTTAATATTTTACTTTTATACCAATAGTTAGATAAAAATATTAATTACATTTTAGTATAGTACTTATAATGTTTTATGAATTATTAACAAAATAATTGGTTCAATCTAGTATTATTAACAGAATTTACATACAATAATATCTTCTAAATTTCAATTAAAATGATAAATAAAATTCTTGATTCAATACTTTTATGGTCAGAAAATCAGTAAGTTTTATTGTTAAAAAATATATTGCTAAGATTTAAGAGATTTAAAAAAAGTTAATCTATAAACCTAAAAATAATATCAATAAATAAAAAGAAAAAACAAATAAAAGGCAATAAGTAATAAAGTTTGGCTTTTATAATACAACATTAAAACAATTTAACTTTGTAATAAGTTGAATTAAAAGAAATTTAATTCATTTAAAATAACTTGTTAGATTAAATTTGTGATTTACAAGTTAAGATTGCTGATATATTTTAGAATCTATAATATTTTTCATGTTTTTTAATTGAAACTATATTATAATTCAAACTCACTTAAGCAAACAAAAAAGTTACCTCCACTTATTTAATTCAAAAATAACAATAAATTTGAAGCTAATAAAATTTTGAATTCAAAAAGAGTAAAAAAGCTATATTTTGCAAATTTGGCTAAATAATTTTGTCAAAGCCGTGGATTTGAGTTAAATACCCTCTTTATCTTTTTTTATTCTTTAGCTGGTTTATTTGCGAAACATGTTATTTTCACTAGACCATAAAAAAATACCTTTATATTTTGTTTGGGGCTCAGAATTATTTACTTTATTAAATGTTGCTTCACATTGTTCTCGGAAGGGTTACGTCATACTGGATGAAAAAAAAACATAGTTTTACATCATTTCGGATGGAAGATTTACATCATATCAGATGGGTAGATTTACATCATATCAGATGGGTTAATTAGCGTCATCTTCCATCGACGGATAGTTTTATGTCTTCCCGGACAGATAATCTATATTTGATTTGCCCCACACAGGGTTTGAACCCTGGGTGGGAGGGTTTAATCGAATATATGAGTGCCGCGCTTTCCTTCCTAAGACAATTTGCCTTAACTAATTTTTATGTCAAAAACCTTCCCTATAACCTGAAACTTTGAGTATTACTGGTTAGGACCAATAAGATCTTGCTTCTAATTAAAACTTAAAACAGAAAGAAGGAATATCAAAAAATGAATAATCTTTCTAATATATTTTAGAAAATAACATAGCTTTGAGCGTGTTTATATTTTGTGTTTATCTAAAATGACCTTTTAGACATAAATTTCATTCAGTGAAAATATATTAAATACTCAATTTGTAAGAAATATTTAGAAGTTCAGAAAATTTCAGAACATTAATTTGTGAAAGAATTTATTTTCATTTCCATCATTCACTTTAAGATTTTTAATTCAGAAAAAAAATTTTAAATTAAATTTAATAGCTCATTCTCAATTACTTGTTTCACAATTTTTATAATTTGTTGCCTTATTCTTTAATACAAAGTTCTCTGAGATTTGGGATTTGGGATTGATCCGAGTAAACGTTTGCTCCATTTTGGCTGCCTGTATATAGTATTGACTAGCCATAAGAAAATTTGGTACTGTCCCAATTCCCTGTTCATATGCCATCCCAAAAAGAACTTGTTGCAATGGATGTCCACGGTTAGGAATCCTTTGATAGTGCATTAGAGACCATAGTAGTGCCTGACCCCATAGTATAAGCAACAGCTAAATATACCTTTGCTAAAATATCTCCTTCATTAACACCTAATGTATAAGCTTATAAGCCTCTGCTAAATTGACACTGGTGCCAATTCCATACACATAATAAAGATCAAGAAGAAAAGTATATTGGGGAGGATTTTTGATATTGGCGTTCAAAATGTTAAAAATGGATTCTGGAGCAACATGATTTGCTCTTAGATAATTCGTAATTTTTTGACTCATTTGTCGATCAGAGAGGGCGGTATTCACAGCCCTGTTTACAATTTCCAAAATATGATTAATTAACGTCTTCTCTCTTGAATTATTGATATAAGGTTCAGTGGTGTTTGGAAAGCTATAAATATTAGTCGAATTTTTTGGCACAGGGTTGTTTGCAGAATAATTATTTGTGGAATGATTTGGCGTAGAGGTGTTTGAGAGGCCGTAGCTATTCGTGGAATGAATTGGAGTTGTTCGGAAGAGGATTACTTTTTGTGGATTAAATTGGTGCCAAGATGTTTGGGAGGCCATAACTAGTTGTGGAATGAATTGGTGCAAAGTTGTTGATAGAGGGATTGGGTATCGAATCAATTGGTGCAAAAGTGTTTGAAGAGTAGGAGTAAATTGGTACAGAGGTGTTTGGAGGGGGATGATTAGTCGTCGAATGAGTTGGTGGCGATGTGTTTGACAATGGATAATTATTAGTTGAATGGTTTAGTGCAGGGGGATGACTAGTTGTTACATCAATTGGTGGATGGTTTGGCGATGAATAACTATTAGTTGAATGGTTTGGTGCAGAGGTGTTTGAAGAGGGATAACTAGTCTGGGAATGAATTGATACAGAGGTGTTTTGAGGGGGATGAGTAATTGTCAAACAAATTGGTGCAGAGGGGTTTGGAGAGGGATAATTATTAGTTGAATGTTCTGATGCAGAGTTATTTGAAGGGGGATTACTAGTCATTGCATGAGTTGATTCAGAGGTGTTTGGGAAAGGATAATTATTTGTGGAATGAATTGGTCTAGAATTATTGGGAGAAGGATAACTATTAGTGGGATGAGTTGGTGCAAAGGTGTTTGAAGAGAGATAACTTGTCGTGGGATCAATTGGTACAGAATTATTTGGAAAAGGGTAACTAGTGGTGGGATAAATTAGTTCAGTAATGCTAGAACTATTGTTGTTAGTAGTGGAATGAATTTGGTCAATAGTGCTAAAACTATTACTATTATTGTTGTTGCTGCTGTTCTTGTTATCATCATCGTTAATATTCAAAGAAGAAAAATTTAACTCCATCGTTTTATCAGTTGTTCTCGTGGGAGTTTCCGTCCATTACAATTTTTAAAAGCCTTTGGGATGCTTCTTCAATATCTGGACGCTTGGTTGTTTCACCATCCCAAAATTCTGTATAGAGTTTTACATATTCCTCTGGTGTCCCGGAAATTGATGTTTCTCGTTTACCGTGATCAATTTGAAATTTAAAATAATGAAAAATTAAGAAGGCATCTAATAAGTAAATTTTTATGAAAATAACATCATAAGAGAAAATTCATACCCCCGACAATTCAATTTTGACTATAATTGAACAGCGTACGGCCACTGGTTAATTCCCAATAAATAACGCCAATACTATGTATATATCAGATTTTTGATCACGCTCATGATTTTGTTTCAAAAAACATTGTGGCTCTACGTATGATGGATGACCACAAACTACAGAAAAGCAATTTTATTCTTTTTGATATCTTTGGATAGGCCAAAGTCAGCAATCTTTATAGTGTCTCTGTGAACGAGAATATTTAGGGAGTTCTGAGGTATTTTATAATTAGAAATTTTAAAAAATGGTAAAACCTTCTTGAATAATTAGCCAAATATTAATTTACTTACCAAGTCTCGATGAATAATATTTTCACTGTGCAAACATGCAACTCCATTTGCGATATCTTGGGCAAACTTTATTTAAGTTTGACCAGTCATTTTGCTAAATTTAGTTTTCAGGTAATGACGTAGAGCGCCTCCTTCAGCGTATTGAAGAACTTAAATTTATTAATCATAGTCTAAAAAGTTCAAAATAAAAGCTGGTTAAGCTTACAACCCATAATAGAATGATTATTTTTAAAAGAAAAACTTACGTTTGCTAATAATACCATAAATTGTAAAATTTTCTCATAAATATTTGTCTTTCGCCAAAAAGTTTATCTTAAAATCAGAAATTTATTATTAAAATTTCAAACAATAGAATATTGACATAAGCATCCAACCACATACTTCTTTTAAGTCTTCTTTGTTTTTACAAACAAAACAAAGAAAAATAATGTTTAATCGGTGACTCTATGCTTTGACAACATCTCTTCTTGCAATAAATATATTCTTTAGCCATTGTCGAATGATTGTAAGATCTTTAGCTTCTCCCAATGATGATTTTTGCCAATATTCTCCTTCCAATTTTGTTGTTATCTTTGATCTAGAATTTAATCATTATATGAATATTTATATTAAAGAGTTTGAATATTGATGGGAAACATTGAGTCCATTTAATAAGTTTCAAGATGCTCAATTTTTAGTGAAGATATTTTTTTGACTAAATGAAATTAAAGCATTTTTTATCAGACATTAAAATTTTTTTTAGTATCAATATAAAAACTTTTTAACTTTTAAAATTTTAATTAAACTGGTTGTTTTTGACAGATAAATTGTTTATTTTATTTTGGGTAGACCTTTTACCTATTTTGGTTAATGAAAAGATAGATAATTCTATTGAACAAAGTAATCCTATTAAAAATGAAAGATTGAATCTGTAATTGTGATCGAATCAAGGGTTAGGTTTACGACATTTACTTTGAAATTTTTCATTTTCTTAATTATTTTAAATTTGAGAATTTTTTACTTTTTTTTTGAGATTAATTTGTTTGATATATAAACAAATTATATTTATCAAGTTTTGAAAATTGAGAATTGTAAAAATCATATTAGAGATTAATATTTTAGCATATATTTTTTAATTATGTATAGATTTTATAAATTTTTTCTTTTTTAAACTCATAATATTAATTTAAATTTTAATGATTGTTTTCTATTTATTTAACAGAAAATTTTAAAATATCAAAAAAAAAATTATTTTCTCTTATTGTTTTTATTTAGATTTCATTAAATCGAGATTTAAGAGTTTATGAACAAAAGACATGAATAATAAAAAATAGAAAATTAATTTCATTTTATAATTTATAATAATAATATAAATAATTCTTTCTTTTCTCATTATAATTGATTCTTATCATTTAAAAATTAAAATAAATGAATTGTTATTTATATATTGAAGTTTTTTAATAATAAATTTAGCTTAATTAAATTAATAATTAAAATTATAAGTTAATTGTATAGAATATATTTCAAAAAATGACCAAATATTATAATATAAAATCTAATATTTTTTGTCAAGTAACAAATTTCGAAATAATTTAGTAATAAAAATCTTGTGGTATTAAACTTATCATAATTTATTAGATTAACGTTAATACCAAAAAAAAAAAAAAAAGAGCATTAAATAAGAATTTCTCCATTTAGACAAAGCAATCTTTTAAATTTTTATTAATCATTTCATTCAAATGCTATTCTATTTGAGCCATAAAGAATGAAAATCAATTTTTTTTGCTTATTATTAAGACCATTATTTTATTAATATCAAATATGTGAACTGGTTTTTCAAAATTTGTAAAACAATTTTTTCTTTACAATTAATGTAACCGTACAAAGTTAGATATGAGAATTTTTTCAATTTATTGAGAAATCTTTCAAAATTATCATATAATGATTTCTTAGAATGTTATGTGATACGTATAAGGAATCTAAAAAATGATTCTTTAGAAAGTTCAATGGAAGGGAGTAATTTATTTATTTTAAAAATAATTGATAATGTAACTCTAATATAAATAGACTATTTTTATACTATTTAAGAATAGATAAAGAGTTATTGAATAAAATAACGGAGTAAAGAATATTGATTCTCAGATTCAAATAGTGAAAGTTTAATAGAGAAGTCAATCTTTGAGTCATTAGGTAAAGGATTTAATTCGACCCTTTTGAAATTCATTCAATTCAAAATTCGGGATTCATCCTGGATATTGGTAATAATAATTCAATGTGCATTAAATTCTCACACTCACAATTTTTTTTACACTAATCAAGAAAGTAATACATGTACATGTATTATTTATTTAAACCAAACTTATAGCTATAATTGACGATCATTAAATTTAATCGAAGGAATTATATTCTAAAGATAGAATATTCCTTTGTTTAATAATCCAAATTCTCATTTTCATAAAAATTTGTGCGATATTTTCGTATCACGAATTAGACTTGGCTATTTTACATGTTTTTATTTATTTATTTATTTTATTTATTCAGAGTTCAAATTAACAAAAAAATATTTCTCGAAATTATTGATTTACATTGTAAACTCGCAGAAAATTAATTTTGGATATGCGTAAATAGAAAGAATTTCATATTGTGACACTGTAAAGAAGGCTTTTGCTTTGTCTACGTGTTACCCTCGATACATCGAACCATCAAATAAATCATTTTTAACGAGGAGTCACGTTTTTTTCAACCGACTGGCTCTATTATTATTATTATGAAAAGAGAAGAAAATCATGTCGCCACTAGGAATATCTTTCATCAAAAATAATTATATTTCATTTTTCCGACCGTTAAAACATATAAATTTCTTTTTATTTCATGTTTCAAAAATCAACCAAAGAACAGCAAAAAGAACAACAATAACACTTTAAACAGATTAATTGGTTCAAAGATGGATATTTCACTTGTAGTTTAGGATTTTTTAAGGCCGAGACTATTCTTGTATTTCATACCCCTTAATTTCGATAATTTTAACTTACCCGCATAAAATTTGAGGAAGGACAATTTTTTTAAAATTTAGTTTGTTAGTTTATTAATAAATAAATTATTTAATTATTTAATTAATTATTTAGCTAGCTAGCTAGTTAGTTAGTTAGTTAGTTAGTCAGTTAATTACTACTTTAATTTAGGTTTGGGAGACTTTTTATGAACTTAATATGTATATATATATATATAATACAAAAAATATGTGATAAAAATAAAAAAATTTTAACTTTCACGAACTAGAGCACGCGTTTCGTAAATTTCCCACATTTTTTTTCTTTTTGAGTTAGTAAACACCCCTTTACTTTTGAGTGAAAAGAAAAATTATTCAAGAGATCTTTTTTTCGTCGCAGTTCATGTTTAATATTTAATAAAGTGAGAATAAATTACCTATTACCTCTCAGTTAAGTCTATTAGGAAAAATGCTTTAGAATTTTATAAATACTCTTATCATAATTATCAGAAGGAAACGAATTTTTTTTAATTGATTCTGCGATTATTTATACCAAGCATTTTAGATTATTAATCATTAATCATTAATCATTAATCATTAATCATTTTATCGTTTTTATTAATTTAATACTGTGTCTCACATTCATGCACACTTATTAATCATTAATCAGACGAAACTCGTAGAGATAAAAAATAAATATTTACAAGATTATCAATATATTCAACTTTTTCATCGAATTCCCAATAGTAATTATTTTTATTTCCAAATTTGAACAAGTACTTAAAAAATTTTTTTGAGAACACATAAACCCAAGAAATTGGTTTCTCCTTTCGTACTACTCTACCTTTTTTATGAAAATATTTTTGTTCTACATAGTGAATAAAACTTGGTGAAGTCCACAAACAACACCCCCACAGATTTTCACCCGTTGTGTTTCAGGAGTATGATGGTGATGACGATGATGATGTTAATAATAATAATAATAATGATGATGATGATTATGATGATTATGATGATTATGATGTTAATGAACAAAAAGATTAGTGATACTTATGAACTCTAATCTTTATGAATTACAAAAAAAACTAAATTTATACAAACTCTGCATTCTCTTTTGTTGATCCCGATTCCAACAACCATTGGTAAGATGTCAAAAAATTCCTCTTCAAATCAATTACTATTTCCCCTTTGGTCGTCATTATGATATGTATCGTAAATCTCTTTTTAAACTTTAAAAATGCATTTTTGATTCCTTGATTCTCGCTTCCCGTTGCTGATCTCCTTAATATCAATCTTGATGCTAGTAAAATTTTAAGCTCATATATCATATTTGTTAATATATTGAAATGATTATTTTACAAAAATTCCCATTATTTTAACCTATACGATCGCAAATTTCCTCTTTCATTTCTGGTTTGACAAAAACGGCAAAAAAATCCCGACGTGAAATTCTTCAATTAGGGAGGAGGGGGGGGGGGGGGTGGGGTTATGTTAATCATCCCACATGATTTACACCCTGTGAACTGCTTTCTGGAAAAATTCCCATTTTCATTTCCTATTCATTCATAAATCATTGAAATAAATTTTTTCAAATTCTATTTAAACCTCACTCTTTTAAGCCCTTTGGGGAGTCGGTTGTTGCTAAAATCTCCCCACGAACTTTATCCATTAAATTATTACCCTCTTTAATTAATTAATTAATTAATATTATTATTATTATTAATATTATTAATAATATTATTATTCATATATACACTTTTTTACGAGCTTTGGAAAAAGCAAAGAGTTTTTAACTCGAAAATACTTTCCTCATTATACTCTTTTTTACGTCACCTGCTTTTAGCAACACAAACATATTTCATTGTTGGTATTTCCCACAGAGTGACAACAGCAAAATAGCTGCAACTCTCAGCCATTATTTAATGCCCATCTGTCCTTTTTGGATTAACTATTTTTCTTAAAAATATCAAAGGACTATTCCAGAAGCAAAAGCTTATTCAAATATCATTTCATACCCATCATCAATATCCATCCATCCCTAATTACCCATTATTTTCCTTATTTCGTAAAGTTCTGCAGTGTCATTTCCAATTCTCAAAAGAACACATTTCCCTCATTCTTTTCACTGAGTTTTTGAGTTTTTCCTCCAAGGTATGTACTGACTGGTACTAAAATTGAAGCGTTAATTTAATCATCATAATCATCATTATCATCATCATTATACTACCCATTACTCATCTTCACATTTATTCCGTTTGTCTGTTCTTTGGATTGATGAGAATAATGATATAGGGAGGTATATTTTAAGAGAATCACTAGCTATACCACTATTGATACCTTGATTAAATATTCTTATTTTCATAATCCTCATCACTTTTTAATGAAACCACGATGATGATGATGATGATGATGATGATGATGATGATGAATTTCTAATTCAATATTTTTTTGTTCCTTTGAAAAATTCTGTCTGTTTTTACCCATTTCTATTTTTTAATTCTTTTTCTGATCGCCATTCTGCTTACGAATGTCATACCTGATACACCTAATGCAATTGTGAAACTTTAAAAATATGTTTACCCGTAATTTCTTTCACATCTCTGTATCTACATAATTTGTATGTTGTGTTTATACTATCATCTATGCAGTTTGTACGAGCTAAACTTTGAGAAGGTTTTTATCAAAGTTACTCTTTTAATGTAACACCAAAAACTCATAATTATCACTACCCAATCTCCCATTTTTTAGTTATATTTGACCATCACTTTCGCTTTCTTATGACCCCTCAATCTTTTCTCTCTTTCTCTTTCCTTTCTTTGCTTTTGATATACGAAAGATTCAAATGAAAAATTAAGAGAGATTTGATCAGTTTGTTCGATTTAATTCTTGTAATTTTTGATTTTTTTTCCATTAAAAAATATAATCTCATTTCTATATCCCGTTTTCGTATTTTCTCTTAAAATTAAAAATACCTAATAATATACTAGTATTAACAAATTATTTAAGGCTCTTACTGGTCTTCAGAAGTCTTTTACCCATTTAATTGACCTATTCTCGTTACTTAATTACAGTTGTCTTCAATTCTTGAAACACCAGAAAACGATATTGCAAGCCCTTGTAATCTTGTCGCAACGCCGCAATCATTTATTCACAACCCTAATATTAGCTTGAAAAATTTGGACGAATTTGTACTTTGATTTCGCGCAACAACAACAACAACATTATCCTCATCACCATCCAGTTTACTACTTTTAAAAGACGGGCTCTTTTTGGCTACAGCTTTTAACCTCTCACCATACGTGGGAGATTGATTACACCAAGTTAACCCTCTGAATTGTTTGATCGTCTGCTTTATTGCTAACCACAATTATTCAATCGACGGTTTTGAGGTATTTTAAAGAACATTGATATGTGCGCTGTTCGCTCGGTAGGCCAATTTTTTCTATTTAATATTAACTTCTCCCTTTGAAACCTAATAATCACCTTTCGGTTACCCTTCCTCTTCTGGGCACTAACATTCTTATGTCCTCTATTCTCAATGTCATACTTCACAGTTAATCTTGTCCTCGACTTCGGTTGCTACGGGGACCAGTCTAGGCCAATTCTTTGCATGTCATAATGGTGATAGTAAATCAAAAGAAAAAAATAAATTGCCACAATCACATCAACATATTACAATCTCCTCGTTATCTCCGAAGGATTTGTCCAAAAAAGGTCCATTAAAACGGCGTTTTAAACTTTTCCGTTCCAAAAGTAAAAAAAGATCTTCAAAGATATCTTCGACGAAATGTATTCATTCCCCGTCTGCCGTTCATCCAATTGTTCAACCATGTAACAGCAATAATAATAATAATAATAATAATAATAATAATAATAATAACAACCACAACAACAACAACAACAACAACAACAATAATAATAATTATAACATCACAATCGATGACGATAGCTCCTCTATTTGTTCAGAAGTCACAAGTATTGTGATCGATCGACTTTGCAGTTCCGCACCAAATTTACACCGTCCTACCACCTGGGAGAACTCTTCATCGTTGTCAGTAACGAATGACTTTGTATGTCATGGCCTACAGAAACAAACGGTAGTCGAGGTGGATGAAGGAGTGATGAGAGAAGGGATTCCACAAATAAAAACAAGCTTCTTTGCTCAAGATTTCGAAGAGGATAGCGAGGAGGAGGATTGGAATAAAGACAGTGAGGATTTTCCTTCTCCAACTGCTATCCACAGGTCTTCATTACCTGTTCCTATAAGCACACCACAAAATCGTCGCCATAATCGTGCTATGTCACTTCCTCAAACTGCTCTTCAAGATTTACCAAAAAGCTTTTATCATCGACAACGTGAGTGAACATCTTTCTATTGTATTGTATTACCAAAAAAAAATTGATTTTATTCTTGGCTTCTAAACTTTTTTCCATGCTATTTAGCTACTGCAAGTGAAACCTGGGATGATGATTTCGAATCGGAAGATGTTAAGGTTCCTTCAATGGTTGCAGAATCTCAAGTATTAATAAGAATGGATATTTCCAACATTCAGGATTTTCATTCACAAATCGATGGTAAGTTTTGAATGAAATATTTATGTTCACACGTCGATTTGCTTAAACTCAGTCCTCACCCTTACTATTTTCAATTAGAATTAAAAAAGTTGCGTGAAAAGAAAATGACTCTATCCTCTAGGGTAACTTCATCTAAAAAATGGCCAGTTGGCTTGCCACGACCTGATTCAGCTAAAAAGAAACTAAGATATCTTGAGGATATGTTCAAGTCGGACTGGGACCAGGCAAACGTAATTATTGAAATCTCGGAGGTAGCTCAAGATCAACCACCTCAATTAAATGGGAGCACAAATATGGAACTCGACGTCAAAAAAACGTCGACAGAACGACATTTAACCGTCTTACGCAAATTTATCGACGATGATCAAACCACTTATGATCCCAAAAGTGTGACTCCAAAAGGATGCGCTGCTAGTAAACTTGGAGATGAAAATAAAGAAAATGAGATGCTTGATGTGCCATCAAGGAAGCCAACTAAAATAGACGATTGGAATAATTTGTATTTTTTGAGACGAACCAGTATTGGCTCTCAAGTTAGCGGTAATTCGACCAAGAAAAAACGCCGAGAAGATGTGCGAATTTCTGTCGATGAGATGCCCAGTTTGATTGAAAATTTGCGAAAATTGCAAGGACGTCTTTCAGAACATGTGAAAGAATTGACACAAATGTCCGTAAGAGTATCTGTATAATAACAAATCATTTTTATCTGTTATTCACCTATAAGTATGTCTTGGGAACCATAATTGTAAATACTGCGACAAGGAATTCAGTAGCTTTTTATCCCACATTCCTTCAGATTCTTAATTACACAAATCTCCTCCAATTTGGCGAGTTTGGGAGGCCTAAAAAATTATAGAGGGTAGTTTTGGGTATTATTTTAGGATATAGAGACATTATCAAAAAGTTTCCATTCACATTTTTTTGTAAGATAGCTTTTCTTTCTTTTCTTTGTTCATTATTTTCTAATAATCTCAAACCATTTTTATCATTTAAATGTTTTAATATCTCATGTGTACTTTATACTCCCTTTTAATTAAATTCCTTCTAATAACTCTAACATTCTTTTTTTAATGAATTTTTCCCATTCAATCCCTCCTGTAAATTTCGCAGTCTTCTGAACTATCTTTGAACCACCTTATGAAGACCAACAATTTAAAACTAAACTCAACTTCTATATGCGTCTTCATAATTAAATTCTCCAACATTATCAAAATCACTCTAATAATTCTTCACCACATTCTCCTTAAATATCGTCACCTTATGCAATCCATTTCTTTATTATTTGTAAATAGTTTTACACATACCTTTCAGTTTGTTTTATCCACATTCACTTAAAAATTTTCTATGAATAATTTGCGTTTTAAGATATTAACTTCTCGGTTGCAAATAAACGAGAATTCTCGATCAAAGATTAGTTTTCTCGTCACTGTATTTTGAGTTGAAAAGAATTCAATAAAGGGTTCTCATCTAGCTCTCTTTGAAAAATAAAAACTAGTGCAGGAATTGCTCTTTCCAAAATGAGTCATCGGCACCAATTGTGAACTGAAGTTATCTCTAGCCCCAGTATTTTCCTTTAAATAATGAGCCGCTGAAAAGAGGGTCAAAATTTTCAGTTTTCCTTATCCATGAGCAAAATTTTCTATCAAGTTAAAGCTTTCTTAATGAAAACATTATGTCACAAAATAATTCTATAGTACACGTAGAAAATGTTAGGTATGATTGAGATTATTTCTTACACTTATCAATATTTCAAATATCTTATATATTTTAATTACTTGTTGCAAAATGTACTTTACAACTCGGAACTTCACTCACGTATCACAATCAAAAAAGTCTTATACTCGTAAGGAAAATAAACATAAAACCGTTTACGATTGGACAAAAAGTTATCTTCTCTAATGAAACGAGTGTGGAAAATTAAGAAGCAATTACGACAACCAATAGTTTAATAGCACGCTGTAGAAAAGTTTAATGGTGATTGCTTAATTCTTACTTACAAAAAAAAACGACAAATTTATGATGGTTTTGAAATGTTTTTTGCAAGAGGATTAAAAGAACCATTTATCATTTTGTGATAAATACAAAAAAAAATGGTGAAAAAATAAATGCAAATACATACATTGAAATCTTATAAGCTAGCATTTTTTCCAATTTCAGAATCAAATTAAGCTGTTAATTTGAAACCAATTTAAGTTTATATTATTTTTATATTATTTTCTTGTTAAAATTTCATGTTTTTATATCTTTAAAAGTCAAAAAAAATGATGTTTAATTAAAAATAGTAAACAAAGTTATTACTTATTACAATTATTTTATTATTATTATTATTATTATTATTATTATTAGTATTATTATATTGCTTTTAAAATAGACTTAATTAAAAAAATTAACAAAATAAACAATCTTATAAAGAAAATTATTTTTATGCTACATGTTAAAATAACAAATATTAAAGTTAAAATAATTAAAACAATATGAATTTTAATTAAAAGAAATCTTAAAAAAGAACAAAATAAAATATATAAAGAATTTATTTAATTTAATTGGTCTTAAATTATAGTTGTTAGAAAAATAGTTTATAATTTTTAATAAATAATAATAATAATAATATAATTATTATATTTTTATATATTTTTTTAAAAAATTTAATAATAAATATCAATTATTTTTTAAAAATTGGTTATTCAATAAATTATACAAGTATTTTAATAAATAAAAATTCAAATTTAATTATAATTTTAAACTAAAAATAAAAGATTTTTTTTGATCACAATAAAAAAGAATTTAATATATTTTATCTAAATTAGCAAAGTAAAGAGCTTTAAACATGGCGAATAATCTAAAATTTTTAAATTTATAATTTAGTTTAGATATTTTCTACTCTGAAAACATTTTAATATATTAAACCATTCAATATAATATATTTTTGGTAAATAAATTAATAACTTTTATAGGTTATATTTTAAATAAAAAATGTTTTATTTTAAAAGATAGGCCTTTTTAAATGTTTAGAAAATTTGAATAAAAATATATGAAGAAATTCTAATAAATTCATTTTAATTAAAAAATTAATAAGTTTCATTATTAATGAAATTAAAAGTATTTTTTCTAAAATTACATGATAAGTATTTTTCCCAACTTTAAAGTTTGAAAGAAAAATAAAATTTTAAGTTTTTAAAGTTTTTAAAACTTAATATTCATTATTTTTTAATGATTTGCTAAGGATAATAAAGATTTTTAGAAATGCTGAAATTATAAGTAAAAAATTTAGAATTAAATCATAGCCTTTTATCGGGAGGCGTCTTTGTGTACTAAAGCTATTTATATTATTTAATTATATAGTTAAACCTGTTTAATCAAAAAAGAGTTCAAGGAAAACTTAATAATTGTGACTACACTCGGACAATATCCTACAACATGATTGAGATTAGATAGAAATTTACAATATTGGATTAACTCAACAAGCAAACAATGAAACATTAAACTTAGAAAAAACAGGAACAACAGCTACAACAGGAGGAAATATTATTTTTTATCACTTATGAAACTAAAAATTATGATGTCCGATCACGATTAGATTTATGAAAGAGTCGTCTAAAGATTATAGTAAAGTAAAATAAGATTGTTGATCAATTGCACATATTCTCAATTTTGTTCAACTTTTTACCTTTAGAAAAATAGACTAATTATTTTAAAAAGTAAAATAATTTAAAGTGAAAATTTTAATATACTTTATAATAATTAAATTGATGAATTAAATTACTTTTAAATTAAATAAACTAACCTTTAGAAAAAATCAACCGCTCCTGGATGAATGCTCGTTGGCGTTGTCGAGGCTTTTGGGTTTATTAGTTTTTTTATGGAATTGAATATATTTTAAAAATCTTCCTACGGGATTCACAAAAACCTTTTCTAAAGATTTTGTTGTAGAGTCGTCGCCTTCCAAATTTTCTTTTACGGTTACTACTGATTAATTTTATATGTAATTTCCAACCTTCAGGAAAATAGACTAATTCTGTTATAAAATAAAGGAAATTAGTGTAAAATTTTGATATATTGTATAATAATTAAATTAATGATTAATTACTTTTAAATTAAATAAACTACCCTTTTGAAAAATTAACCCATCTTTGCAGTTAAAAGACGACTTGCATAAAATGCTCTTGGATAAATGCTCGTTGTTGTTGTGGTTGTAATTTTTATGCATACTATATAAAAATAAAAAAATTATTTTGCTTAATATTTTTTACAACAGTAAAAGATTTTGTTTGTATATCTCATATAAAAACTAAATATTCAAATTAATAATTAAGTTAACAATTTGGTTAATTATTTAATTAATAATTAATTTTACAATTTGGTTAATATATTTTCAATTAATATCTTAGTTGTATTTCAAATAAATACCAATTGGTTTTTAAAATTTTAAAATAAGTATTTATTTTTTTCGTTATTTTTGTATGTATTGCAAAATATTTATTTTTTTATAAAACATTTTAAATTAAAAAAATAAGATTATAAATATAGCAAATAAACATTAAATATAAATTAACAATAATTGTGTTTTTATAATTGAGAGTTATAATTATATAACAATAAAATATTACTTTAGTTAAAATTTATTAAAATACAATTTTTATTGTAAATTATTACAAATTCTTAAAATTTTTTAATAAATTATCAAATTTTGGTTATTGTGATTTGTTTTCAATTTTTACGTTTGTTTTATAAAAAAAATTTTCGCTTAATTGCAAATAATATTACAAGATTGATATTCGGTATTTTTCTAACATGTAATTACAAAATAATTTTTTTCTGCAACAAATAAGATTAATTTTGAAAAATTGTATTAAAACTGTAAATATAAAATACTAAATACTAAATAAATTTATAAAATAGTGTTTTTTAATAGTGTTTTTCAATAAATTAAAATATATATTCTTTCAAATATTGTGTGTTTATTTAATAATTCTGTGAAAATTGAAATTACTATGTTTTTAAAAACTTATTTGCAATTTTTTTTAAAATTAATTATTAAAATACAATGTCTGAATTTTAAAATCTCAGTCTAAAAATAAAAAATATTTGAAACTGAAAATATTTATTAAAATAACATTAAAAAACAATGTTATTAATCTTGAATAAAAATTATTATTTCAAAAGTCATTTAAATTGAAATAAAAGAAGTTAAGAATTAAAAATAATAAACAATAAATTGATTTTATAAATGTGTTTTATTCAAAAAATTTAAATTTAAATTTTTTTGTTTTTTAAAATATTGTTTTTGAAAAGCTAAAATAACTTTGTTTTTATATATAATTAAAGTATTACAAAAGTATACATTTTATTTAATTTCTATAATATAACTTTTTGCTGCAATAATAAAAATTAACAATAAAATTATATTTTATTTTGTTTACATAATAATAATTGCTTATACAATAAAAAAATTATTTTTTAATTTTTTTGTATGTTTTTATATATTTTTGAATTTTATTATTATAATATACTATTTTTGTCTAAAAATTTAAAAGTAATAATAACAATTTAATTGATTTTTTAATCGGCTTATAATATTTCAATATATCAATCTATTTGTTTTTAATGATATAGTTTAAGGTTTTTGTCAACATAATTGCATTTCTGAAAGCAAAAAATTTAAAAAATAATTAAATTAAAAAAGTTATAAATTTGCAAAAAACTTTTTACATTTGTAATTTTATCTTAATTAATAGTTGCAACGTAAAAAGTTTTTCAAAAAGTTTGTAACTGTTTTACATCTTTATGTACTTATTATTTATAAAAATTTTTAATATATGACATATTAATTATAAAAATAATAAAAATTTCAAATTTACAATGGTTGAAATAAAAATTTGCAATTCAAAAAAACAAAAACTTTTTCTTTATTATATCCCAAATTTCTTAGAGAGAAAAGTTTTTTATTTTTTTATTTTATAGTTTTCAAACAAAAAAAGCTCAATTTTTGATTAAAAAACCTTTAAGCATTGAAAAAAACTTGACTTTTATGGACTATTACTTATTTAATTAAAAAAATAATTGATTTTTTAAAGTATAGTATAAAAAATAATTGTATATTATTTGGCTTTCTAATTGTGATTTTTAGTAGTAGTAATATTCAGAATTCTCTAAATTTTATAAAGACTAAAAATAATTTGTTTAGTTTTGGTTTACTATATGTTTTGGTCTATACTAATAAATTGTTAAAAAATGTTAATATTTTTAAAGCCATGGGTGACTCTGTAGCTTATTTTCTTAATTTGGATTTTGTTTTAATGTTAAATAAAAAAACAGTTTATTAATTACAATATAATAAGATGTATTAACTAGTTTTTTTAATACACATGTAGTATTTTAATAAACACATGAATTTTGGGTTTTACATGTTATTAAACTACTGCTTTATATACATATTTTATCTAAAAAATTGTCAATAATAATAAGAAAAAACACTATAATAAAAACTACTCAAATGAATTTTGTATTTAATATGAGAAAAAAAAAGTGTTGAATTATTTTTTTGTGTGTATATTAGAAATAACAGAAAAAAATTAATTATAATGTGTATATTAGTAAGTAAAATATCTGTATATAACTGTCAATTGCTGATTTTTTAGTGTTATAATGCTTGTTTATTGCTAAAATAATAAGACAGCATATATTGTCTTTATTAGAGATTTAGTTTTTAAAAAAAAAATTGAATTTTTTTGAGTTTTTTAAATTAGTCTCATACATACATAATACTCATTTGATTGGTTTTGTTTTTGGTTTATTATTAATTTTTGGTTATAGAAATTTTTGTGGTTTTGTATTTGATTTAAGAATAATTTTGCTTAAATTTTTGGATTCCTTAATGTTAAATAATAAAGTAAGCATTTAGTCTAATCTTAATCAGCTCGAATAATTGGTTACATGTAGTAAATGTATAAGTTATGTCTTTTGTATAATAAAATTTAATTGTAGATTTTAGATAATAGTTGGATCACATTTTGTTAAAGTGAATAAAAAAATTTAGAACTTTGTTTAATATTAAATATGATAAAAAATTTTTAATTGTAAATATATACAAATATCAAAACACAATTATTTAGCTATTGTTTAAAAAGCTATTTCTTTTAAATTGTTAAAGACTAAAATATTTACAGTTTTTAATAACTGTATTTTTTATGTTCAGATTATTGAAAAAAATATTAATCTTTTTTATGTGATAATATTAAGTTATCAACAGAACTTTCTGAGCTTTTTAATATGCCAAAAACTAAAAAATCAAAACTTGAATATAATTTGAAACAAAACTAAAACTAAGTCAATTTTGTTAGATTAAAAAATGACAATTCAAATTATCAAATTTGGTTTGAATTTCAGATTGATTTAAGTTAATAAGAGCTTTAGTTTATTACTTAAATTATTGTTGCAAAAAATACCTTTAAACTTAAGCTTTATAAATTTGTATTAAAACTTATCATTAAAAAATTAGTGTTATATAAAGAATCTTAAACTTGTGTTTTAAAAATTTATTTAAATTTTTTAGTTTCAAACATAAATGATTATGAAAAACATAATTTGTTTTAATGTAAATTCAAAACAACCAAAAATTAACAGACATAAGTATACCATTTACTAAGAAAAAAAGAGAATATTTTTACAATTCATCTCTTTAATTATTGAAAATCTTTAGATGCGACTTTAATAAAGTCGAAATGGTACCTACTTTCGATTTAATAGGTTCTTTCTATGCTTTTAGTTAAAATATCTTTGTGTTACAAAAACAACCAATTTAAACCTTGGGCCCCAAAAATTTTTAATGTTTGAATTATATATATTATATATATAGAAAATTTATGGTAAAATGCATGTTTAAGTTTATAACTTACTATAACTCAGTGTTTTTTCGTTTGCAAAACAATAATGAGGTCAACAATAAAACAATATTTCGTAAGGAAGAACTCCATGTTACAGTTTAGATGACACCAGCTGGAATGCTTATATATCTTTAAGAAAAAGATTACAATCTATTTTCCTTAACATAGAAGTTTTAGGAATGACATTACATCCCCTATCTTATATTTTCTTCATGTTAAATTTACACTCTTAGTTGGTACTCAAGTGAGAAATGATTTTTGTTTTTAATAGGTCTGAATAAATTTTTCAATTTAGCTAATTTGTATATGACTATTTAGATTTATTTTTACAGAATCTTTAAAATAAATTTATAAAAATGATTTAAATTTGCAATATTTTAGTTTGTATTTATTTGCTATGTAGCTAATTAATTTAAAACTTTGTGAGATTGCTTTTTATATAACAATGCTTTTACCAATTTCTTGAAAATAAGTAAAGATTATAATAGCTGTACAAATATTATTAACTGATCTTATTTTAAATTTTTAAATATAAATATTGCTGAATTTATTAAAATAAGAAACAAATTTTTTTGTGTTTTTGAGTAAATTACGGATTTTTAGTGAATTAAATAGAAATCAAATACATAATAGCTAAAAACTATTTTATAACTACTCATAAAATGAATAAATGTATACTTTTTAATTATAATAAACTATTTCTATGATTTCGTAAAAAGAAAAGAATTTTCAATCAAAAAATTAATTATGAAATGATTAATAGTTTTAATTTTAAAAAAAAGTCACTTATAAAAGAAATTTTACAAATAAGTATAAAGATTTAGAGCTTTATTCTGAAAGCTATCTCAGATATTACTTAGTTTTTAATTAAACGAATTTAATTATTTGCTAATAAGATAAAAAAAAATGAGAGAGAGCACTTCAGTTTTTTACTATTGAAAATGTCCATTACGAAAAGACGAAGGATTTTCTCTTATGTTAACATCCTATGAAACTACTCTTGGAGGTATTTTTTCGGAATTTGCTGTTTCCGTATTTGCAGGTTTATTCACCAGGATGGATTGTGATGAGTTTATTGGTAGCTATTTGGTTCCCTCATATTTTATTTTGGAGTAGCATAAATCATGATAACGAAAAACTGAAAACAGATTGCCAAGGAAAATATTAGACGTATCGTTCGAAAAAAGCTATATTTTTCAAATTTGGCTAAATAATTTTGTCAAAGCCGTGGATTTGGATTAAATACCCTCTTTATCTTTTTTTATTCTTTTAGCTAGTTTAATTGCGAAACATATTATTTTCACTAGGCCATAAAAAAATACTTTTATATTATGTTTAGGGGTCATAATTATTATCATCATTGAAAATGGTGATTAACGTCATTTTCCTTTGACAGATATGATGGGTTTATTTAATGTCGCCGGATAGTCTTCACATCGTTCCGGAAGGGTTACGTCATACTGGATGAAAAAAAGCATAGTTTTACATCATTTCGGATGGAAGATTTACATCATATCAGATGGGTAGATTTACATCTTATCAGATGGGTTAATTAACGTCATCTTCCATCGACGGATAGTTTTATGTCTTCCCGGACAGATAATCTATATTTGATTTGCCCCACACAGGGTTTGAACCCTGGATGGGAGAGTTTAATCGAATATTTGAGTGCCGCGCTTTCCTTCCTAAGACAATTTGCCTTAACTAATTTTTATGTCAAAAACCTTCCCTATAACCTGAAACTTTGAGTATTACTGGTTAGGACCAATAAGATCTTGCTTCTAATTAAAACTTAAAACAGAAAGAAGGAATTTCAAAAAATGAATAATCTTTCTAATAAATTTTAGAAAATAACATAGCTTTGATTGTGTTTATATTTTGTGGTTGTCTAAAATAACTTTTTAGATCATTCACCTTCAGTAATATTTAAAATTTTTAATTCAGAATAAAAAATTTTAATTAAATTTTCAATTACTCGTTTCACAATTTTTATAATTTGTTGCTTAATTCTTTAATACAAAGTTCTCTGAGATTTGGGATTTGGGATTTGGAATTGATCCGAATAAACGTTTGGCTGTCTGTATATAGTATTGACTAGCCATGAGAAAATTCGGTACTGTCCCAATTCCTTGTTCATATGCCATCCCAAAAAGAACTTGTCCCAATAGATGTCCATGGTTAGCAATCCTTTGATAGTGCATTAGAGCGCATAGTAGTGCCTGACCCCATAGTATAAGCAACAGCTAAATATACCTCTGCTAATATAACTCTTTCATTGGCACCTAATGTATAAGCTTTAAAAGCCTTTGCTGAATTAACACTGGTGCCAATTCCATACACATAGAAAAGACCAAAAAGAAATATATATTGGGGAGGATTTTTGATATCAGCATTCAAAATGTTAAAAATGGATTCTGGAGTGACATAATTTGCTCTTAGATAATCCGTAATATTTTGACTCATTTGTCGATCAGGGAGGGCAGTATTTACAGTCTTGTTTGCAATTTCCAAATAATGATTAATTAAAGTTTTCTCTCTTGAATTATTGATATAAAGTTCAGTGGTGTTTGGAAAGCTAGAAATATTAGTTTAATAGTTTGGTGCAGGGTTGTTTGAGGGATAATTATTTGTGGAATGATTTGGCATAAAGGTGTTTGAGAGGCTGTAGCTATTTGCGGAATGAATTGGTACAGAATTGTTCGGAAGAGGATAATTATTTGTGAAATAAATTGGTGCAGAAGTGTTTGGGAGGCCATGACTAGTTATGGAGTAAATTGGTGCAAAGTTGTTGGAAGAGGGATTGGTCGACAAATCAATTGGTACAAAAGTGTTTGAAGAGGAGGAATAAATTGGTACAGAGGTATTTGGAGGGGGATGACTGGTTGTGGAGTGAATTGGTGCAAAGTTGTTGAAAGAGGGATTGGTCGACGAATCAATTGGTACAAAAGTGTTTAAAGAGTAGAAGTAAATTGGTACAGAAGTGTTGGAGGGAGATGATTAGTCGTCAAATGAGTTGGTGGTGATGTGTTTGAAAATGGATAATTATTAGTTAAATGGTTTGGTGCAGGGGGATGACTAGTCATTAAATTAATTGGTGGATGGTTTAGTGATAAATAACTATTAGTTGAATGGTTTGGTGCAGAGTTGTTTGAAGAGGGATAACTAGTCTGGAAATGAATTGGTACAGAGGTGTTTGGAGGGAGACAATTATTAGTTGAATGGTCTGATGTAGAGTTATTTGAAGGGAGATTACTAGTTGTTGCATGAGTCGATTCAGAGGTGTTTGGGAAATGATAATTATTTGTGGAATGAATTGGTCTAGAGTTATTGGGAGAAGGATAACTATTAGTGTGATGAGTTGGTGCAGAGGTGTTTGAAGAGGGATAACTATTCGGGGAATGAATTGGTGCTGGTGGGTTTATAGAGGGATAATTATTAGTTGAATGGTCTGATGGAGAGTTAATTGAAGGGGGATTACTTGTTGCATGAGTCGATTCAGAGGTGTTTGGCAAAGGATGAATATCAGTGGGATGAATTGGTGTAGAGTTATTGGGAGAAGGATAACTATTAGTGAGATGAGTTGGTGCAGAGGTGTTTGAAGAGGGATAACATGTTGTGGCATCAATTAGTGCAGAATTATTTGAAGAAGGGTAGCTAGTGGTCGGATAAATTGGTTCAGTAATGCTAGATATATTGTTGTTAGTGGTGGAATGAATTGGGTCAATAGTGCTAAAACTATTACTATTATTGTTGTTGTTGCTTCTGTTATTGTTATAATCATTGTTAATATGCAAAGAAGAAACATTTAACTCCATCATCTTATCAGTTGTGCTCATGGGAGTTTCCGCCCATTCAATTTTTCAAAGCCTTTGGGATGCTTCTTCAATATCTGGACACTTGGTTGGTTCACTATCTCAACATTCTGTATAGAGTTTTACATATTTCTCTGATGTCCTGGGAATTGATGTTTCTTGTTTACCGTGAGCAATTTGAACTTTAAAATAATAGAAAATTAAGAAAGCATCTAATAAGTAAATTTTTATGAAAATAACATCATAAGAGATAATTTATACCCTCGACATTCCAATTTTGACTACTATTGAACGGCGGACGGCCACTGGTTAATTCCCAATAAATAACGCCAATACTATGTATATATCAGATTTTTGATCACGTTCATAATTTTGTTTCAAAAAACATTGTGGCTCTACGTATGATGGATGACCACAAACTACAGAAAAGCAATTTTATTCTTTTTGATATCTTTGGATAGGCCAAAGTCACCAATCTTTATAGTGTCTCTATGAACGAGAATATTTAGGGAGTTCTGAGGTATGTTATAATTAGAAATTTAGAAAATGGTAAAACTTTCTTGATAATTAGCCAAATATAAATTTACTAACCAAGTCTCAATGAATAATATTTTCACTATGCAAACATGCAACTCCATTTGTGATATCTTGGGCAAACTAAAATGTATTATTGATTGTCTAAAAAGTCCCTAATCGGGGACTGTTTAGTATAATTTGTAAATTATAAATTGGTGATAAGTTAGAGACGATCATGATAATCATGCAATATGTGAGGTTTGTTTACTAAATTAGCGAGATTAAGGCCAACCTCACAGTTATTGAATATATTTTGATAATAGAGGCAAAAATTTACTTGGATCAATCCCAAATCCCAAATCCCAAATCTCAGAGAACTTTGTATTAAAGAATTAAGCAACAAATTATAAAAATTGTGAAACGAGTAATTGAGGATGAGTTATAAAAATTAATTTAAACTTTTTTTTCTGAATTAAAAACCTTAAAGTGAATGATGGAAACAATAATAAATTCTTTCACAAATTAATGTTCTGAAATTTTCTGAACTTCTAAATATTTCTTACGAATTGAGTATTTAATATATTTTCACTGTATAAAATTTATGTCTAAAAAGTCATTTTAGATAAACACAAAACATAAACACGCTCAAAGCTATGTTATTTTCTAAAATATATTAGAAAGATTATTCATTTTTTGACATTCCAATCCTATTGGTCCTAACCAGTAATACTCAAAGTTTCAGGTTATAGGGAAGGTTTTTGACATAAAAATTAGTTAAGGCAAATTGTCTTAGGAAGGAAAGCGCGGCACTCAAATATTTGATTAAACCCTCCTGTCCAGGGTTCAAACCCTGTGTGGGGTAAATCAAATATAGATTATCTGTCCGGGAAGACATAAAACTATCCGTCGATGGAAGATGACGCTAATTAACCCATCTGATAAGATGTAAATCTACCCATCTGATATGATGTAAATCTTCCATCCGAAATGATGTAAAACTATGTTTTTTTTCATCCAGTATGACATAACCCTTCCGGAACGGTGCGAAGACTATCCGGCGACATTAAATAAAGGAAAATGACGTTATTTAGCCTAAATAGCTACTAATAAACTGATTAAAATCCATTCTGCTGAGTAGACCTGCAAATACAGAAACAGCAGATCCCGAAAAAATACTCACAAGAGTAGTTCCATAGGATGTTAACATAGGAATTGATAATAGAAAACTTCTTATTTATTCGTGTTTGATATTTTAAATGGTAAAAAAGTTAGTCTTCTCTCTCATTATTCTATAAATAATTAGTAAATAATTAAAGATAGGATTCGAAATAAGAACTTTGGATATTTTTTTTATTAGTAATACTTTTTTTATAAGCAATTTTTTTTAGAACGAAAACTAGTAATCGTTTCGCAAAGAATTCTTTGATTGAAAATGCTTTTCTATTTACGAAAATCATAGCAATAGTTTGTTATAAACAAAAATTATATATTTATTCATCTAATTAGTAGTTATAAAATAATTTTTATTTAATTCACTAAAAAATTCAAAAACACCAAATAATCTATTTCTTATTAGAAATAAGATTTAAAAGAAAATTCTCTTAAATTCTTTGAATTATATTTGTATAGCTATTAGAAAATTTAATTATTTTGAAAGAAATTAGTCAAAGCTATTGTTATATAAAATGCAAACTTATAAAGTTTTAAATTAAAAAAAAAAGAACACAAACTTAAAAAAACTAATAATAATAAAATAATAATAATAATAATAATAGTAATAATAATAATAATAATAATAATGATTTTGTGTTTATAATCTGTTTTTTTAAAATCAAACAAAATTAATTTATATCAACCATTCATTATTTAATTGTGTTTTAGCAAAAATAATTTAAATAAGGATTTGTTTTGGAAAAAATAAATATAAAAAAATTGATAATTTCTATTGTATTTATTAAATTCCAAGTTATTCAATCAAATTAATTTAATATTCTGTTTTAAAAAAACATATACACGTATATATTATAAATTTTTCTAATTTTATATTTTAAAAAAACTATTTATTTATTCTATTTAATTTTTGTATAATTATAAGCAAATTTATTGTTATACTTTTTTTATCATTTAATATAATATATGGATATTATAATATTAAAAATTGTAAAAAGTAAACAAATTTAATATTATGTTTGTTAAAAAATAACTTAATACATTAATTATTTTAAAATATTTACATATGAATTTTCTAAAATGAAAATCATATTGTAGTAATGGAGTGATAGGGCCAAATAACATCATAATAATGTTTATTATAACATATAACATTAGATTTTTATTCAATTAATTTTAGCACACATTCAAAATTTTATTGAATTAGAATTTTATTTTTTATAAAACCAAAGAAATATTTTATGATCGGTTCAGTATTGACTTTAGATCAGAAATTTGATGCTCATTTTCAGCTTTTATTATTTTTCGTGCTCTTTCCATTAGATTTCCATGCTTAATCTGACGGATTAAGTACATTCATCTTACGACTGTAATAATAGAGTAGGACAGATGTCATATAGCAGAGGACGATACACGCTAATACAGTACACCACAAAAGTATTCCGACTTCATAACTTGATACATAGGTAATTAAGAATTCTTTTTTATTTGAATTTTTAACAGACTAGAACAATTTTCATCCAAGAAACCGCAAACTTTTAGTGTTGGTTTGTTTCTCCCATCTTTTAACCTAATAAATGGCTGTAGACTTACTAGAATGGATGTACTTTGCTGTATCTTCAAGTCCAAGTTTTGGGACTTTGGGATGCTTATTTTAAAAAATGATGGGAGACATGAAACTTGATGACAATGAAATATCTCATATAGAATATCTACCAATCTATAAAAAGTATTAATGATCAGCATTTATATTGCTCTTTGTCTTCGAAAAATCTTGGGGCTCCAAATTTGCTTACAAAGAATTATTGAGGTCAGATACTTTTGCAGTGCGTTGGTAACTACACTATTGCTGGTAACTAAACTATTTCTTTTTAAAAACATTACCTTTTTAATGAATTTGTAAACAGCTTCCATGAATGGTGTAAAATTTCTAGCTGGATCGTCTTCAGATACAATAAGTTGTCAAAACAGGCAGTCACAACTTATAAATGAAATGCGAAAGATAAATTGTCTATCTCTTCAAAAGGTAGAGCTTTCAGATTATAATGCAAATATGGTATGAGTAAAAGAGACAAAAGGCCTTAAATCGGAGACTGTATAGTGTAGTTGGTAAATCATAAATTGGTGATAAGTTAGAGATGATCATGATAATCATGCAATGTGGGAGGTTTGTTTACTAAATTAGCGAGATTAAGGCCAACCTCACAGTCATTGAATATATGTTGATAATAGGGGCAAACGTTTACTCGGATCAATCCCAAATCCCAAAATCCCAAAACTCAGAGAACTTTGTATTGAAAAATTAAGCAACAAATTATAAAAATTGTGAAACGAGTAATTGAGGATGAGCTATAAAAATTAAGTTAAATTTTTTTCTGAATTAAAAATTTTAA
>JAAOMT010000460.1:34947-213956 GCA_016748015.1 Geosiphon pyriformis | reverse complement strand
AAAAAGTAATTTGAACTATTGCTTCTGGTAGAATTTTAAGAGCAATTTTTAAATTAATTTTAGTGAAAGTTTTGGTTAAAGAACTAAGGTATCTTTGCCAAGATATCATAAGTCATATTCTGCATCAATTTTATAAGCTTTTTTAGACTTGATTTCTTGACTATTGTTGTCGAAATATTTAAGTTGTAGAGCTGGTTGATTTTTAGTAAGATAGATTAATTTCTTCTTCTGGCTTAGATTCTCCAAATTTAATTTCTTCTTGGTTATTTTTGCTGGGCAAGAAGATGCTAAAGGCATAGTATTCTGGACACTATTTGTCATCACAAGGCATGATATATTCTTTATACAATTGAATGTTCATTTGCTTTAATTGTTGAATTTGAGCTTCTTGGATTGGGTAAGTATGGTTTGCAATTTAATGATATGCTTTTACTTCATCTTTATAGTTAAATTCAGCTAATTCTATTGTGTATTCAATATATTCAGCTTCTTTCATTTGGCAGACATTTTCTTGGATGGCTCCATTAATTAAAGCTATTGCTAAGTCAAAGATTATTTCAGTATTATAAGAGTAGTAATAGAGTTTGTTAAAAGCACTATTGTATACTACATCAAAAAATGTTTCTCTTTTGACTTTTTCTGAGATTAATAAGGCATATTGGCAGATTTGGTCACATACTTCTCCTTTTATTACAATATTAATCCAGTTGCATTCTTTTGGTAATATATCTTTATATGTAAGACAAGAAGTATTGTCTTATTTTCTATTTCATTTGAGATATCTAAATCGTTCTCTATGGCATGCTTTACAAAAGTAGCAGGTACATGTTTCATATTTCTCTTCTGAATATATACATGCTCCTATTGATAAAAGTTTCTTCTTGCAATTTTTATATTTAAATAAGATGTAAAGTAATTGTTTCTGTGATTTTAATATAGAGTATTAAACAACATTTTATCTCCTGGTTTTTTCAAAGATTTTTTGTTCTGTTTTTTTAGCCCAATTGGATGGTAATTTAAGAGCCATAAAGATTTTAATAATTGGTAGTTCTTTCTCCTCTTCAAATTCGAACACTGAGACTTTTTCAGTTCATTTATTGAAAGTACTATATATAACAGGTATTTAGGTATATTGTTTTTAATATGAAATCTTCAATTCCTGGGTTTTCCAATCTAAATTTGCATTGGTCTTGAAAAATTAATTGTTTCTGACAAAAGCTTAATATTGGGGTGCATTTATGATTAAAACTTTAACTAAAATGATAATTTCATCAATAATAAAAGAGAAATTATCAATTTTTCCTATTGAAATTTTTTTTATATCATTAGCAGTAACAATAACTGTTTGGACTGGTCTGTCAACAATTCATTAAAGCTATTATATTAGTTGGTAGATGATGATATTTCCAGCAAATTTACTATTTAAGATCAATTAAATTGGTTTTTCTTCTATTTTAGTTTTAGTATACATTGCTGTGATTGCTTTTTGTTCATTAACTGCTGCATTGCTAAGTAGAGATAATAATTCATTGGCTTCAAATTTAAATGGAAATATATCTGAGAGATTGGTATTTTGGACAATTTGAATTGGTAAGATAGTATTGTTGAAAGAGTTTGATCTTAGTGCTACAACTTCACTTTTAAAAAGGCAGTTTGTTGAAAATCTTGTTTTTCTGACATTGTTAAATAACTGGGTGATAGTAATTGGATTGTTGTGAACCAGAATTTCAAAGAACTAACTAGTTGTTTAAGTTGTTTTTGTTGTTATTATTCTGAAATTGATTTTAAAGTGTAAATTGGTTTTGTTGTCTTAATTTTCTTGCAGATATTTGATATTATTGAACTAGAGGTAATTGCTGGTACTGTAGTATTGATGAAAATGGTTAATATTACTATTGTAAAACAGGCTAATAATAATTGTTTTGCTGTTAAAGTCTTGAGAAATAATAGACAGATGGTAATAGAAATTGGTAAGGAGATTGTTGGAATTGAGAATAATATTGATTATTTCTGTTTTGTTGGTCTCTTTATGTCTTTTTACAATTTTATTTCCAATGTCCTAGAATTTTACAATAATGACAGCTTTATGGTTGATTGTTAAATAATGAAGGATAGTTGTTTTAATTGTGTTATTAGAGTAATTAATATTTTTGTAGTTGTTGCTATTGTTGTTGGTTGATAAAATAGTTCTTGATCTTCTTTGTAAGTTGGTCAATTTTTTTTTCAGCTGTTAAGCTGGTTTTTTCAATAGCAAGATTCACAAGTTTGATATGATTTGCTTTTTTCATTGCTATTTTATAGTTTTTTGCATATCAAATGGCTGTAGCTAAGTTTGCTGAAGCATGAAAACAAACTTTTTTGATTAATTTGTCTTTTAATCCTGCTATAAAGTGATCCAAAATCTGGGTATTGAAATAATATTCATTGGTTTCTAATTGTCAAATTTGTTAAAAGAGTTTGTTGAATTTCCCAAGATAAGTCATAACAGATTCAAATAGTTTTTGTTTAATATTGTAAAAGCAATTTCAGAGAGTAATAGAGGTGTTATTGTTAGTGAATTGTTGTAAAAAAGCATTTTTAAATGCTTGCCAGTTTTTAAATAGTTCATCTAAGTTTTCAAACCATTTTTTTGCTGTTTTTTGGAGAAAATATGAGATTGCTTTAAGCATTCTTACTGCATTTTATCTATTTGTATTTTCTGTTTTTGAGATTTTGTCAAGTTATTCTTAAGAGTTAGTATCATTATTTTTATTAATGAATTTTGGAATCTTTGCAATATAAGCAGTTGTCATTTTTTCTTTATTTTTGGTGGTTTTTTTTTGTTCTGATTTAGTTTCTTCACTTTTTAAGTTCTTTAAATAATTATTTTGATTTTCTTCTAAGTAATTAAGGAGATTGGTGCTAGTTGATATTGGTTTTTGCTATTAAGTAGGATCTTTAGGTGACTAAAAATCTTCTAGTTTGAAAATCAGATAAGTGGTAAGTTGAAAGTTTGTGGTTGAGCAAGTGAAATTAGAAATGGTGTAATAGAAAGTAATTTGATGTTGGTTTTCTGTTCAGATATTTGCAAGTATTTGGCAGTTGTTTTTGGTGTGTTGTGAATTATATGGCTAACTTGAGATGTTTTTTTTTCTGTTTTCTGTTGTTGTTGTTTTCTGGTTCTGATTCAAAGTCAAAAAAGTATTTGAACTGTACTGGATATTTTTTTTTACAATGTTAAATAATGTTATAGTTGAGTTTGTAAAAATAAGTTTTAAGTGTTTTACTGTTAAAATCTTCAGTTCCCAAATGAGAATAGTGCAATAGATTTTTATAGAGTTTGTTTCTAACTTCTGAAATGTTGTAGTTTTCAAAAAAATAATTGTTGATGCAATTTTTAATGTATTGGTATAGTGATTTCTTGAAAATTTCAATTCCGTTTTGGATGTTGAATTTTTGTTTGCAGTGAGTATAAATTGACTAATAATACTCTAAAGTTGTTGTATTTGGTGTGGTTACTACTTTGAAGTTGTTATTGCTGTGTTATTTCCATAGAAGAGCACTAAATATTACTGGAGATTTTTGGTCTCTTTTTTTAAATGTTATTAATGTCTGTTTGCTGTAAATTTATGACTAAAAAAAGTAGTTAACCTCCAATAACTGAATTTATTTTCAAATTATCTCTTATAATTTGAATTGCTAGGCTTATAAGTAGAATGACCAATTCTATACCAGTTATTTTGTGTAGTTATATTGTAGTAAACATTAATTTTTTCCCAGAAATTGCTTGTCTGAAAGCTCACTAAAAATATACAGTTACTTTGTTGTAAAAGTTAACTCTTCTACAGAAATCTTGTCTGTAGACTACCCCAATAAATTTTTTTTTATTACATTTAACAAGTAAGATCCAAATGCAATCTAGAACTATACATCACATAAATGATCTAAACCAGAAGCAAATCATGTATTTTCTACACGTGACCAGCCATTCAGGCCAATCAGAACAACACTATGCACCTATCTTAACAGAAACAAAATTCCCTATATCTGAAAAAAACAAACAAGATTTACAAAAACCGAAACCAACACCAAAAGCCTCAATGACACCCAACAATCTGATCACATTAGCCGAAAGCACTGTAGGTAGACCAGGAACCAGGGCAGGAATGGAGCCATCATGAGGAATAAGTCTATTCCTTTCCATAAAAGCTTAGTATTTGATATGGACTAGCCAAAATTCATTGTGAAATGTGAAACAAAACTTACATACAAAACACACAATATTCAAAGCCGCAACCTCAGCATCCTTAAAGACCAAAAGGAATTTATGGTACCAATTATCAAAAACAAAACCCTTATACAGAGTAGTACTAATTGTAGCATTGGAAAAACAAGAGGCCAACAACTGTGAGACACACAAAGTAGATTGAGAGAGGCCAGATCGCGTTTCCCAAAGAGACACATGAGCATCCAAAAACTGAGCACGACCAGCAGTCTCAAACAGACAGACAAAAACATAGTCTGAGAATTCTATATTACCACAGGACAAACACACCACACTGGAGTAGCACCCATCATACAAATGCTTATGCATAGCAACAGAAAGCCGATGATGGAGAGATTTCATAAAGTATGTCCGAAGACCCCCAATAATTATAATAAGAAAAATAAATAAATAAAAGAAATATAAAAAAAATGTAAAAAAAATAGAATTCTGTTAAGGAAAACGTTTTCTATCCAGGCCTGAAGTTACTAACAGATTATTGAAATTAGTAGCTAATTAATTTTAAAATATTAGGTGAGTTTTTGTAAATTTTAAGTATAATAATTAAGAATTTGGTTTTTGACTATTTTAATTTTTATTTGATTTTGTAAAGAAGTGTAAGAGATAATTTGTTCTAATTAAAATATCTAAAGTAAGATACTATGATAAGATACATTTTTTTGAAGAGAGAAGCTCTTTTTTTATACAATTTACTGTAGTACTAGTCTTTGAACTTGCACTTTTTTCTTTGCTACAATTTTAGTAAACTAAAAATACATTTCAGTGAATTACAAGTTATTTTTATAAACTATTGATTATTTTAGCCAATTTCTGTTGATTTTAGCGAATTTTTGAATATTAAATAGTTAAGATATTGTGTAATTTAATCATCTTAATTTCTATAATACAAATTAGATTATTAATTGAATAATAATATTTAATAATTTAATTAAATAATAAGTGATAATTGAAATAATAATAATATATACTAATTAATAATAAGAATTATGAGGATAACTTTATGTTATTTAATAGGTAAAATTCTACTAATAACAATGATTATTTCTAACAAATTGTTTATGTTCTTTTCCAATTTTGAAACAACTAACAGATTTAAAACCACCACTTTTATAACAGTTTTATCACTAGTAGCCATACTTAAACCCTTACTTATCATTATATCTACTCCTTGATTTTGTGACAAAAGAGTTATTAACAGTTAATATTTAGGACTAGATTAGGAAACCATTGGTTCAAGTGTGTTCAATTTTTTAGTTAGCTTATCAATTTGCTTTACAAAGCTGACAAGACTGTATTTAAGAACAACAAACTTACTATTCATTTTTACAAAAACTGATAGAATATGTTTTAGCTTTAAAGAAAAGCCATAATTTGATAAACTATTATGTACAGAAAAAAGAAGAAAAAATCCACTAACAATTTTTGTCCAAAAGACATTACCAAAAGCAACTGAATAAATAATAGAAGCTGAACATTTGGCATAGATAGTTGTCAATTTGCTTTTATCTGTGTCTAACAATATCTTAAAAAGAAAACCACCAAAAAAAAATTTCCACTTATAAAACAGCTTAATAACATATGATCTATTTTTTACACTTTGCATACTTGGCTGAACTTAGATAAAACCAATACAGATTAGTGTTTTTTAGTACTAACATGATTTCTATAACAATATTAAGTAACTCAGCAGACTCAAAGCAAACAACAACATATCTGAATTAAGTGTATATAACTAAATATTGATTAATAACACATGTTTTTTTACTAACTAATTCAATAAAATTCCAGATATTGTAAGCATTTATTTCTATTGGCAATATATAGAGTAGTGCTCTATTTCAGTTTTTTGTATTTTATAAACTTTTGTTTTTATTAGCTCTTGCCATATATACAGCATTTTTTTCAATCAGAATAGATTATTTTATTGTAACCAAATTAGCATGTTTTATTTGTTTAAATTCTATCACAGTTTTTTGCTATATGTCTACCAATTGTTTTTTGATTAACTTAATTATTCCAAACTCAAATAATACAACACACACAGTCTTAGCTAATATATTAATTAGAATTTTTTTTATCATTACAGTCTAATCTGAATGTTTAGTAGATTTCTTGAGATTAGTGTTTATTAAAATCTTTGTACTTTTAGTTTTATTAGTAGTTTGTTCTAAACTTGATTCAGAAATAAACATTATTCTAATAATTCCAGCAAATCTTAAGAGAGTAGATGCTTTTCAAAACTATTGATATCTAAAAATAGTTTTTTAACTACTGCATATTTCTCCTAAGACATTTTATTAGTAATTTTATTTAATCCAATATCTAGAATAAGAGGTTTTTTGACAAAAACATTCCAAAATTTTAAGAAGAGAAAAGCACTAAGAAAAAATCTAATAAGACATTATCATCATTATTCAAAAAATTAATTTTCTCCAATGGCTTTTCTAAGGCTTTCTTGGTCTTTACTCTTAAATCTTTTGGTGTTTAATCCAAATTTTTTTTAACAAAAACATTTCTTTTATTATAGTTAATACTGGTTTTTTTAATCAAACACTTTTTTTTTATGTTAATACTATCAAATTTAATAGTGTTACCAGTTTTTGAACCTTATAAACAACTATTCAATTCTTTAACAGAAATCTCTCTGTTGTTAATATTATTTTCTAAAACATTATTTTTTTTTTTTTTCTAGAAAAAATAGGTTTGACAACCACCCTAGTGCCAGATTTTTTAATAGTCTTTTTTATGACAGTAATATTAAAGCCAATAATGGCCTTGTAATTGAGCAAAAATAGTTTGAATTTATTATACTAAATAATTTCAAAAAATATATTTTTTCTGTAAATTTAGTATGTAAAAGAGAAAAAAGTTTAATTTTTAATATGTTTTTTAGTTTAATTTTTTATAATAGAATTAATAAATAACTTAATATTATTAATATTTAAAATCAGTATTATTAAAGATTTTTTGTTTTTTTTGCTGTTTTTAATAATATTTTGTTGTTAATTCTGGTATTAATAATAAACTTCTAATAAGTTAATTTATTTTTCAACCTATTTTTTTATACTTTAAATTATGTATTCTATTAGATTTATAATAAAATATTTAATTCTATATCAACTATTTTTTAATTATTTTACAATAAAAATTTAAATTTTTTATTTGTAAGCTTTTTAATAGTATGTAATTATTTTGTTGTAAAAATCAATATTTTTATAAAAAATTTTAACTATAGATTATTTAATAATATAAGAATAAAAATAATTAAATAAATATAATAATTAAAAATTTAAATTTGTAATAATTTTTTAAACCAAAGTTTTTTTTATTTTTTTATTAATAAGTTTAATGAGTATAGCCCAACTGCTATTTAGTACATAAAACCAAACTAAGAGGCTCAAACTAAATGCAGTTCACATACTTTCTATATGTGGCTAGCCACTCAGGCCAGACAAGACAACACTACACACCTATATTAACATTAGGACTACTATCCAAACCAGAGAAAAAAAGGTAAGATCTGCGATGACCAAACTTAACAGCAAAAGAGCCAGCAACGCCAAGCATCCTCACCACCTTATCGGGCAACAAAGAACTCAAGCAACAAAACAAACCAGAAAACAAACTATCATCCCCAACCAGACCAGCCTTTTCTATTCTTATCCTAAACACTGACCTCACCAACCAGACTTTAGAGTGATGTAGCTCAACCAAATGCCCAACAAAACCAATCACAGCATTGACAGCCTCCTTCTTATCATCCAAAATCTCCACCACCTCTTCACATCACTCTGTCAGCACAAATCTTTTACACAGAACCGAATACAAACTAACATCCAAAGAACACTGACCAAGAGATTGCAAAACAGCAGAGGATGATGAGCCACAAGAACTGACCACAGATAGTCAGTCCGAACACACTGTGACCAAAACCTTTTTGTGAACCTCTATATCATGAAAACACGTGAAAACATGGTCAGGTAACTCCACCTCATAACACAATAAGCACAGCACACTAGGGTACAATTTATTATACAAACGTTTCCTAACCACCACAGGAAGCTGTCAGTGCACAGCCTTCATCAGATATGTGCGAAGACAGGAAGACCTCTGACTAGTAAAACCAGCAAGCATATGTGAATTGGAATACCACACCCTAACAGTAGCATCCCAATCCACAGCCTCAATCAGCACACCAGGAATCACATCATGGCCAGGTTCCACCTCCCACTGTGCATGACAAACAGCTTTATATACCAAAGTTTATTTCTTTAATTAAGATATATTTTCTTAAAAAAAATATTTTTTTTTATATAATTTATTATAATATTATTTTATAATCTAAATACTTTTTTTTTAATATTTTGGTAAACTAAAAACATATTTTGTTAAATTACAAATTAATTTTGTAAACTATCAATTATTTATGTAAATTGTTAAATTTTTAAATATTATATAGTTCAAAATATTATATAATTTGATTATTATAATTAATTATATTTGTGTTTTGTACAAATTAAATTATTAATTGAATAATAATTTAAATATTTTAATAAAATAATAAATAATAATAAAAATAATTTTAATTAAAAATAATTCTTTTAAAAAATTTAATTAATGAATAATAATTTTATTTTATAAATAATACAAATAAGTTTTTTAATATTTTTATTGTGCTAATTTAGTTTTTAATTTTATTTTTTTTAAATATTTATTTTGAAAATAAATATTAAAAGATAATTAATGTAAATAATTAATAATAAGAATTATAATATTAGAAAATAATTAATAGAAAAAATAATTTTTTAATATTAAAAATACTGTATATATACATTTATAGTTTTATAAAAAACATATTATAATACTTTATTTTGATATTTTAATATAGTATTTACTATTATTATATTATAATATTTATTGTTATTATAAGATTATATCTGTTATTAATACTATTTAATAATTATTGTTATGTTAATTATTATTTTTCTAAAATATTACTGTGTTATTTTATAATTTTTACTAAATTTTTAAATTATAATAATATATTTTTTTTCAAAATCAAGTTTTATTAAAATTAAAATTAATTTTTTTATTAAATTCTAATAATATAATATTGTATTATTAACTTATTATTGCAATTTTAAAACTATAAATTGGTTAGTTGTTTAATATTATAAATAATTATTATGATTATAGTTAGATTTAATAATATTTTGTAACAGTTTTCAAATGCTTTAAAGATTTTATAAATTACTTTAAATAAAATATATTATTGTTTTTTTCAATAAAACTTTCTAATTAGTATATTGTTGTTTTGTTAAATACTTTAATTAAGTTTTTTAAATATAATATTTGTATATTCAAGTGTTTTTTAAGTTAATAATAATAATAATTAATTTAAAATTTTGTTTTTAAATATATTTAGTATTAATTTTATTTTTTTTTATTTTTTCTATTATTAATATTTAATATTATTTTTAAAGTTTTTGATAATTTTATTGATAAATTGTTTATTGTATTTAAAAATACTAATATATAACTTTAAATTGTTTTTTTTTGTATTAAAATTTTTTATTAGTTTTTTTTATTTATGTTATTTTAAAATTATTAATTATAATTTTTAAATTTAAATTAGATTATTATAAGTTTTTAAATAGTTATTAAGTTATATTGTTAATATTTTTTAGAATATATATTATTGTTTTAATTTTTAATTACTGTTTTAAATTTTTTGTATAAAGTTTTTATGCTTACAAAAATTATTTTTAGTGTATTTTAACATTAATTATTTTTTAAATTAAAATTATTAGTTTTAAATTTTATAAAATCTAATCTAATAATAACATTATTATTATTTGAAATATTTGTGTTATTATTATTGATTTATTATAATTTAATTTTAGTTGATTAATATATATAGTTTTTTTTAATATTTTTTTATCTAATTTTAACTTATATGATTTATTTTCAAGTGTTTTATAAATGTAAAATAGTCTATTTTGTAATTAAATCTTTTATTTTATTGTTTTTTAACTTTAATATAATACAATAAAACTTTGTCTTTAATTTTATAATTAATTATATTATTTAATAATTAATTATTATATTATATTTTTTATTGTTTTTGTAATTTTTTAATATTTTAAGCTGCTTTTTTTCTTGTTTTCTAATGTTTTTATTAATTTATATGTTTTTTTTAATAATATAAAATATTGTTTTAATAATAGTTTTATTTAAATATATTGAAATAATAAGTTTAATTAATAATATAATTTTTCTTTTATAAACTAATTTAAATAATATAAATTGTATAAAGTTTTGTTTTAATGTTTTATATGTTAATAATATTGCTAATATAAATAAATCTTATTTTTTTTGCTAATTTTGGTCAATGTTTTACATAATAAATAATTAAATTATTTATTTATAAATAGTATAATAATATAATTAAGTAATTTATACTATATTAACTATTAAAAACCTTAAAGCTTTTAAAGAAAATAAAAATAATATTAAAACTAATTTTAATATGTTTTTTGAAAAGAACTTCAAAAAAAAAATACTTTAAAAATAAATAAAAATAATTTTATATTATTAAAATATTTTGTTTAGCTTTTTTTATAACAAAAAAAACTTTTCATGTTAAAACTTTATTAGTTACTATAGAGAAAATAATATTTGCAACTTTCTTGTTTTAATAAAATTTTTTTAAATAAATGAAATTTATATTATTTATAACCAAAAGCTTTGACTTTAATAAATAGGCAAATGGTAATCTCAGATCAGGTGGTTTTATTTGGCGGATAAATAATAAACAAGGATTTCTTAGTCTTTCAAGGTCCTACATAATACTACAATCCATAGTATTACACTAACTTCTACTAAATGGCTGTCGAGTCCAAGCTAAAATCTCAAAACGTATCAAATGTTTCTAAATCTGCAAACAATTCTTTGAACGGCGATGCCCCGCAAAACGGCAAAACTGTCTTGAAGACAGAACTACCTACGAAGAGTAAACGCAGAAAGAAGAAAAAGAAACAAGAGGGGGGAATAGATTCCTTCATCAAAATCGAAACTACTTCACAAAAGGTGAGAGACTTATTGCTTATTTTCTTTACTTAAAATAACTGCTCAAAATGAGTTTTATAAGTATGGCTTACTCCCTGGATATTTTTTGGCTGTCTTCCTTTTCTCTACACCTGACATGGTCGCTTAAACGACCCAATTATCCGCTGGCTTCATTGCCCTTATTTCTTAATCAAGAATTTGCAGAACGACGATGATAATGAAGATGTAGAAATTGAGTACGTATTACCACCGTTAGATCAATCTAACGACCCATACTTAGTAGAATTCTCAAAGGTTTTTGCCTATTTTCAGGTCCAAAAAATCGAATCTGAGGTATTGTACACTCAAGCAATCCTAGGGTTTTTTGAAGTCTTGAATTAAAGATCTTCCTTGTCATGATGTTTTCTCCGTCCTTCTAGGGCCAGGCGGAAACAAATGAAGAAGAGTCACTTGAAAGCTCTAAATTTCAAAATGATTCTCGACCAATAGATTCAGATGATGAGCACGAACTCGATTCGGACGATGACACTAAAGATAAAGTTTCCAAAAAGAAACTGAGAAAATTGAATCGGTTGAGTGTAGCTCAATTAAAACAACTTGTAAAAAGACCTGAAGTTGTTGAGGTAAGCTCTATTTGGTGGGCCTAGAAATAGAAAGAATTTACGATAACTGTTTTAGTTAAAAATGTAACTCTTACATCAATTAGTGGGTGGATGTCACTGCAGCTGATCCTAAATTACTAGTGAGTCTTAAAGCTTATAGAAATACAGTTCCTGTACCCCAGCACTGGTGTCAAAAGCGAAAATATTTGCAAGGAAAAAGGGGGATCGAAAAACCTGCCTTTGAACTACCAGGTATTCTTAGCATTTATTTCCCTATGTGATTCATTCTTTTTTAATCTACGCATATTCAGATTTTAACTGAATGTATATTATTAACCTAGAATTTATCAAGGATACTGGTATAATGGAAATGCGTGAAGCGGTAAAAGAAAAAGAAGATGCAGCCAAATTGAAACAAAAAACACGGGAGCGTGTTCAGCCAAAAATGGGTAAATTGGACATAGATTACCAAAGGTTACACGATGCATTTTTCAGATTTCAGGCAAAGCCAAAACTTACAATCCACGGGGAGCTGTAAGTTTTATATAATGTGTGTGGAATTTGAATTTTATCAGACATATTAATTATCTCTTTGATTTTCAAGTTATTATGAAGGCAAAGAATTTGAAACTAAGCTCAAAGAAAAAAAGCCTGGTCAGCTCTCAGAAGAATTGAAGGCAGCTTTAAACATGCCTCCTCTTGCTCCCCCCCCCTGGTTAATTGCTATGCAACGTTATGGGCCTCCACCAAGTTATCCTAATTTAAAAATTCCTGGATTGAATGCTCCAATACCAGAAGGGTAACAGTTTTTTCAAGTACATTTCTTAATTTTTAATGATTTCCAGATAAGAAATCTAACTTTTCAATTTTAAATATTAGTGCCCAATGGGGATTCCATCCTGGTGGCTGGGGAAAACCTCCTGTTGACGAGGTATGATCCTTTTTATTAGGTTGCAAATCGGTATTGCTCATTCATAATTTTAACTTATACTGGTGGAATTTAGTATAATCGGCCTTTGTATGGTGATGTTTTTGGGACCTATCAACAGGAGATCCCATCAGAGGTATCATTATTAACTCCTTGATTTTCTCAACTCAATATTTGCTAAATATATGTTTTCTTGCTTATTCTCAAGATGGTACAGCCAATTGAACGCACTTTATGGGGTGAAATGGAACCTGAGGAGGAAGGTAAGCTCTTATATTATAGTTTAATTTGGATTACAAATTTCTCATTAACCAATTACTTCTTATTTAGAATCAGAGGAAGAAGAAGAAGAGCAAGAGGAGGAAGAACCTGAAGAGCCAGATACGACTACATCTAGGCTCTTGCAGGAAGGACTTATCACTCCTAGCGGAATGGCTAGCGTTGCCAATGGGCTTGAAACACCTGCATACATTGAATTAAGAAAATACCAAAATGCCCCACCACCACCACCTACTGGAATTCCTTCTCTCGAAAGTGGCTTGCAAACGCCTAGTTTTATTGAATTACGAAAATACCAAAGGTAAATAATTTTCGATTAAAAATTGGCTTGGTATTATTATCTAATCTTTATCGTACCAATTTATAGAGAAGATGATGAACCGAAATCGCTTTTCACAGTTTTGCCACAGAAAGAATCAGCCGTTTCAGGATTCATGGGATCCCAACACGTATATGATCTCTCAGCCACTGGAGTTACAACAAAGGGAATAAAGGTAGTTTAAAAGATTTCATAGGAGATTGTTTGAGATCGAACTTCTTTAATGTTATTATTAACCCGAATACAAATAATAAAAAAAGCGTAAGGGATTAGGGACTGGTGTAGATGTGGCCTTGGATCCTTCTGAAATGGCTAACCTCGATGAAGAAACTCTAAGGGCGAAATTTGAAGAAGCTCAGCAGGTGTGAATTACTCTTCTTTTCCATGTTTAAAGCTATTCATCATTCTTACTTAAAATTGTCTGTAGGAGCACCAACCCGAAGGTGCACATGAAGATTTCTCTGACATGGTGGCCGAGCATGCTAACAAGCAGGCCAAGAAAAGGCAAAAACTTGCAGACGCAAAAGCTGCTGCCCGGGATGCAGGGGCAGGAGGTGGCTCTAGTCAAAAGAAATACAAAGAGTTCAAGTTCTAAGACTAAGTGGAAAAAGTTGTCTATTAATTGTAGAATTTATTATTGGTGAGTACGTAGTTGTCCCTAAGTTATTTGGAATTCGGTTTTAGGCTTCCGTTTGCTTTTGACAAGGCATCTCGGATTTATAAATTGAAAATTGATCAAAGAATTAAATCAAAAGGACAAACGCTATCTTATCCTGTCCGTTTTATTGGAAAACCCAATACCTATTTCGGTCAACTCATTTTTAGCGTAAGGTTTGTTCTACGCCAAAGCGGTAGTATATAATAAGTACTTTATCATTGTTTGGGCATGGAGTATATTAGACCAACGGATATTTCTTGTCATGGGCTATTTGCTACTGAATCATCATTCCCCATTTTCATTCTCAACCTCAGGTCAAACTAGTCCAGCTTGCTAATAGGGATATTAAAGTATGATTTCAAAATTATTCTTGATTTATCAGGAGATTGTGCTGACGTCAACTTTTTCCTCGAATTAGAAGGGTGACTTTTAGACAAGCTTCGAACAATTACGCCCAATAACACGGGTCTATTAACTTTTAATGAGTTTGGATTTTAAAACGAAATGTGTTCTGATGTTTTGTTATTTCACCGAGAAAATTAGCTACGGGTGATGGAGAAAAATGAAAATTGTGGAACAATATAAATTGGACGCTGCTTTGGACTAATCATTGGTAGAGAGGATGCAGGTAAGGGCCTCTATTGTATAAGATCATTTTACAAACGAACTTGGGAGCCCTCAATCCGAGTCACCTAGATTATTCATCACATATCTCTGAGATTGCAATTGACCAAAAATCAGTTCTGACCTGGATGAATGAAAGTTTCCTTTTTTAAATCTTAAATCTTACTATTTCAAAAATAAATAAAGGTCAAGAAATTCGCAGGCATGTTGAATTTAGAATATACGCATTCAAAAATTGACTTAGATTCGGGGCAAAGATTAAATGATTATAAACAAAGATAAATCAATAAATTCAAATTATTTTTGCCATATAAAATAGATTTTTTTAGTATTTTATAATTTTTGATAAAATTGGTGTTGGTTTAATAATTATACAAAATTCTATAAAATTTTGTTTACATAATAGTAAAAAAAGTGAAAATTCTTAAGAATTTAATTAAAGCTTGATAGACTAATAATTAAGCTTGTTAAGTTATAAAAAATGATATATTTAATTTTTATAATATTATTTTTTTAAATCACAACTTATTTTTTTTAAAAATTTTTTAAAATTTGATTACAATTAAAATAACAAAAAAGTTAAATAAAATTATCAAAAAATAAAAAATAAAAAATTAATATTTAAGCTTTATTTAAAAATTTATTTATAGAAAATATTATTATTAAATATCTTAAAATAGAGTTAAAAAATATGATAATATTACAAAAAATTTTAAACTTTTCAAAAATTATATTTTATTGTAAAATTACATTAATAAATTGGCAATTACTATTAAATATTATTAACTTATATTTAAAAAATTGATTAAATTAAATTTTAAAACAATGAATTTTGATTAACAATATTAATTAAAAACATTAATTTTAAATATTTTAATATATTTTTGTAAAATAATAAATTTGACCAAATCAACTTGGTTTAATATCAAATTATTACTAAAAATACAAAAATTAAAAATAGTATACTTATTATATTCTGTTTATAAAATATAATTTTATTTAAAAAAAGTTTAAAAAATATTAAAAAATAAAATAATTCAATATTTAGTTCTTACTAATTGTATTAATAAAAAAAAAAATAAAAAAATTTTTTATTATTTTTAAAAAAGCAAAATAGTTTTTATATTTAATTTGATTAATAAATATCAATAAATACCAATAAATTCAAAAAACAAATATAAAACAATATTTATTATACAAAATAGCAATTATAAATTCAATATAATATTATTTAAACTAATTAATATTTTTATAATATTTTAAAAACTAATAAATATAATTTTCTTAAAAATTTTATAGTAATTTATAATTGTTTACTTAAATAACACAAATGTTTTTTTTACCAATATTTACAAATTATTTATAATATTTACAATTTAAAAAAAAAACTCTTTCTTTTGTTAATCTTCTGGTTATGACAAGAACATAAAGTTTTTAAAAAAATAGCTTTTTTTATTTCTTTTTATTTCTTCTTTTTTAGTTATTTTTTTTAGTATATTTCTTTTTGTTGTAATAAAACCAGTAGGCTTATTTGTTAGTAGTTTTAGTTTTGGCTCAACTGGTTTGAAAATCCACTCAAATAACAAAAAAAAATGTGTAAAAAGTGTTTATTTCTGTGATATATCTTATAAAAAACCAAAAAAGTCTGAAGTTAATAATGATATGATTAATTTATCTGCTGGTTTTTTAAGTTTAAAAGATTTTAGAAGCTTTAGTATTAAATTTGTAATGTTGTTACTAAAAGTTTTTGGTTTTTTTTCTTGAATGTTATTAATATTTATTTGCTGTTAATTTATGTTTTCTGGAAGCTAGTGGATCTCTAATAACTAAATTTATTTTCAAATTATTTTTTATAAGTAGAATAGCCAATTTCATGCTAATTGTTTTAGGTATTGTTACTTATAGAATATAGGAATTAAATATTAATACATAAATTAACCAATCAGAATAAATGTAATAAAAAATGGAATTCCAGGATTCTTCTCAGAAGAATTGCAGGATTCTAAGAATTTTAGAATTCTCATATAAGAAATTGCAGAATTCCAGAATTCCAGAATTCCTTTCAAAAGAATTGCAGAATTCCAGGAATTTCAGAATTTCTGGCTAGAGAATTAAGGAATTCAAGAAATCTTGTACAATAAAATTTATGTATATATAGCAGTAGTATCAGAAGCTAGAAAATTAGTCAATTAGGCTTAAAATCAGAAAGATTGAGAGTCAGTAGAACTCTTAGAGTCAATTAGACTCATAAATCATAATTATTAGAATTTCGAAACTTTCTAGTTTAAATTTGATCTAAGCAATCTTTCACATTACCAATATCAATAAATAATTATTTAATATCTCCAATCTACTTTTTACTATCAAAACTTCATGTTAATAATAATTGATACTTAACCACACTGGAACAATAGCTCTTGATCACAGCCATTGATAAGATATTAACTTGCAATTGCTTTTGCTTATTTCTTTATTTTCTTTTGTTTTTTTCTATTTTTTTTTTGTTATTTCTTTGGATTTACTAATTGATTAAGAATTAAGTGCTAAATTACAAACATCATAGGGACTGGTAAAAGACCCATGAAACAAGAGTAAAACACTCATAGATTTGAGGATAGCTTACCAGGAGGATTACTGGCCATCATATTGAGAAAAAAATTTGATAAAATTGCAATTCTGGGAGACTACTGAAACAACTATTGAATCTCTGTTTATTATACAAAAAACTTCACAACAATACCTTCAGATCAACCAAATCTTCAGATATCAACACCAGAATATCAATCAAGCACCAAGTTACGAGTTTGTTATTTGTTTTGAAACCCCAAATAATCATCTATAACAATATTTACATTGTAGTAAATATCAACTCTTTTCCAGAAATTGTTTATTTGAAAGCTTCCTAAATTGTGTAGTTACTTTGCTGCAAAAGTCAACTTTTTTACAAAAATTTTGTCTGTAGGCTACTCTAATAATTATAAAATAAAATAAAATAAAAGAAATATAAAAGAAATAGAATTTTCTCAAAAAAATTGTTTTTTGTATAGATTTAAAATTACTAACAGATTACTGAAATTGGTAGCTAATTAATTTCAAACTATTAGTTGAGTTTAAAAGAAATTTCAAATATAAATAGTTAAAAAATTTGGTTTTCAAGTATTTGATGTTTTTATTATTTTTTGTAAAGCTAATTAATTCAAATTAAGATGATTCTGAATAAGATAAGATATATTTTCTTAAAAAAAAAGCTTTTTTTTTATATAATTTGTTGTAGTACTAGTTTATAAACTTGAACTTTCTTCTTTGTTATAATTTTGATGAACTAAAGATACATTTTGACAAACTAAAAGTTATTTTGATGAATTATTAATTATTTTGGTAAATTATCTATTATTTTTACAAATTTTAATAAATTTTTAAATGTTACATAGTTCAGAGTATTGTGTAATTTAATTATCCTAATTTTTATTGTATAAATCAAATTATTAATTAAATAGTAATATTTGATAATTTAATTAAATAATAAGTGATAATTTAAAATGATATTAATATATGCTAAATAATAATAGAAATTATAAGAGTAATTTTATGCTAATTAATAGCTAAAATTCTATTGGTAACATAATTTTTTTCTCAAAATTGAGCTTTATTAAAGTTTAAGTACTATTTGTAATATCAAGATAATGATTCAAAATAATTATAACAATTTGGTCTGAAAATTATTGAAATTTCAATTCTGTAAATTTATCAATATATTGAATTTTCATTGGTTGGAGTATTGAATTTTGTAGGACATTTTTACAAATATTAAATAAATTATAGAGTCTAAATGCTGTTCTAAGTTTATAGTGAGTATTTGTTAGTTTAGTTGCTGTCTTGAATTCATTGTAAATTTGTTTTTGTATAATTTTAGAAGTGAGATTTGTTGCTGCAAGTTCTAATTTTTATTTATAAAGTGTTTTTTTAATATAAAAATATCTATATATAAGAGTATGTTTATTATTTTGTTTATTAAAATACTGTAGAAGTTTTTGTTGTATTGTAACATTTGGTAAAATGTTAATAGGAGCAATTAAAAAGTTTTTTTTTAAAGCTTGCTTTAAAAGTTCTGGTAATTGACTTTCAGAATAACTTCTTGTGTTTTTTTTATAAAAATAATAATTTTAATAATTATTTACTATTGGTATTATAGTTTCTTTTTGCATGTAATTAATTTGACTTCTATTAATTGTTATAAATAAGTTAAAAAGTGTTTTCAAAGCTAATATTGATTTTTAAAATATTTGTGGAATATTTGTGGAATAATTATAGTAAAGTAAATAAGGTTGTAAATAAAATTTAAAAAAATTTGAAAAATAAAAAATAAAATTTTGAACAGGTTTAAAAAAAGAAAAAATATGAAAATATTTTTGGTTATTGGATTTTTTTGTGATTGTTTACTATTTTTGTTTTATATTTGTGTATTTTTAATTTTTAATTTTTAATTTAAATATTCAGATTTAATTGTTGTTTTATTATAATTATTGGTTCTAAATTTTGGAAAATATTTTTAAAATTAATTAAAAGAAAATGTGTACCAATTTGTGGAATTAATGATTTAGGATTGTTTCTGAAATAATAATATTTCAATTGATTCTTATGTGTAACTTTTGCTAGAATTTTGTCATCAAATCTTAACTTGTATGATTTATTGTCTAGAATTTCATGAATATAGAATAGTTTATCCTATTTATGTTTAAATTTTCCACTTCATTGTTTTTTAGCTTTAGTTTTATGTAAGAGAATTTTGTTTTCAACTTTAAATTTGTCAATAACTAGTGGCAATTTGTTGTCATATCATTCTTTTTGTTAAGCTTAAGAGTGTTTAATATAAGTGGCTGCTATTTGTTATTTTTTTCTAAAATACTAAGAAGGATGTAAACTTTTTGTTAAAGTGTTTTTTGAAAGTTTTTTTCATTAATTGGTTGCACAAAATATGTTTTCACAATGAAATTAATTGGTAATATTGCTATTCTTCCATAAATTAGATTAAAAAATGTGTGTTTTGTGGTATTTTGTTTTAGTATTCTGTATACTAATAATACTGATAAAATAAAGATATTCTATTTCTGCTCAAAATCAGTTGAAACTTTGGCTAATAATTTACACAAAGTCTGATTAAAATATTTTACTAATTCATTTATTTGCAAATAATATGGTAATAATAAAGATCGTTTTATGTTAAACTGTTCACAAATTTCTTATATCAAGTTGTTTACAAAGTATATTTCTTGATCAGATAAGAGTTTAATTAGGCATCTATATTTACAAATAATGGCTTTATAAATAAAATTTGCTATTGATTTTGCATCTGCTCTTTAAATAACTCTGGCTTTAGACCATTTGATAAAATAGTCTATAGCAACTACAATCTAACAGTTCTTTTAAGTGATAATAGGTAATAGTTCAATTAAATCAATTCTTATTTTGTTGAAAATTGTTCAATTTTAATTGAATTTAAAAATTCAGTAAGACAAATTTCTTCTCTTTTTTGACAACTATCATATAATTTTATATACTGTTAAATGTCTTGGTACATGTGAAACCAAAAATAATATTTTAATATTCTTTGTATTGTGCTGTCTCTTCCTAGATGTCCTGATAAAAAGTATAAGATTGTTTTTTTTTTATTTTGTTGGACTACTCTAAGTAAATTTGTTGAGTTTTAGCAGTTTTGATAATAAATTTTGTTATGGTGCAGAAAATATTGTTTGGATTAATGTTGTAATTGGTTTTTTATAGCTAGAAACCAGTTTTCTGGTATTTTGAGAATCTTTAAATAGTTTTTAATATTGTTGTAGTTTTCAGGATTTATTTTGTTTATTAACTATTATTGGGTTAATAATTTGTTGGTGTTGAATCTAATCTTGTCTTATTCTAAAAAAACTATCTATATTTGTATATAATTTGTTTAGTTTATGATATATAATATATTTGTAATCTGCTAGAAAATCAGACCATTAAGATTATTTGGTATTAAGTTCAAAGTTTTTTTTGTTGAGTCATTTGAGGCCAATATTATCTGTAATGATATTAAATTGGGATCCATTTTGGAAATATTTTTGTAAGTATTTTAGAATTCAAATAATGGCTGTTGTTTCCAATTCAGTAAACTCATATTTAAGTTCAGTTGGTTTAAGAATTCTACTGATATAAAAAATTACTTATTTATTGCTATTATTATCCAATTGTGATAAAATAGCACCAAAAACTATGTGTAAAGCATCAATGGCTAACTGAAACCTTTTATTAAAATTTGAATAGGCAAAAATTGGGTTGTAATAAGTTTCTCTTTAAAAATGTTAAATGCTTGTTATTGAGCTTGTGTTTATTAATATTTTATATCTTTGTTGGTCAAATGGTTAAGTAATTTGGCAATTTTGGAGAATCTTTTGATAAACTTTCAGTAATAAAAGGCTAATTCTACAAATTCTCTTAGTTCTGTAGTATTTTGGAGAACTTAAAAATTTTTAACAGCACTAATTGTTTCTGGATTGGATTGAATTCCATCTTTGCTGGCAATATGTTTCAAAAAATTAAACTTGTTTTTTTAAAATAACATTTTTCAATATTCAATTTTAATTCTGCTTTTCATAATTGTTAAAAAACTTTTCACAAATAAATCAGATAGGCTTTAAAACTTGGAGAGTATATATTAGTATTATCTAAGTAAACAATTACTGATTGTCATAAAAGTCTTTTATAAACAATATCTATAAGTCTTTGGAATGTTGCTGGTGTATTATAGAGTTCAAAAAGCATTATGTTAAATTCATAATTTTTTTTTAAGTAGTAAATGCTGTTTTGAAGTAATTTTTAGAGTTTATTTTAACTTGTCAGTATTTACTTTTTAAGTTTAAAGTTAAAAAAAACTTGGCTTTTTTCAAAACATTTAATATGTTGTTAATTTTTGGTAGTGGATAGACAATTGTTAATAATTTACACAAAATCTGATTTTGCTATTTTTTTTTTACAAAAATTATTAATAAGGCCCAAGAACTTTTTAATAGTTAAATAAGATCATTATTGAGTATTTGTTGAACTTCTTTTTTGATGAATTGGTGGCTAGCAGATGAAATTTAGTAGACTTGTTAACATTTTGGTAGAACATTTTTTGTATAAAGTTAATGTTATATAATATCAGTTTTTCCAAAATCATTATTAGTTTTGGCAAATATATTGGCATATTTGGCAATTAACTGTTTTAATTGTTTTTGTTGTTGGGGTTTTAAGAAATTTATGTTGATTTGAACAAGTTTTTTTTTTAAAATATGGTAGTTTTTAATAGTAGGGATGATGTTTGGATTTGAAAATAGAATATGTTTTACAATTTTGATGAAATTAGAAACAATCTAAGGGATTTTATCTTGAAAGATATTGCTATATATGATTTTAATTTCTAATTTATTTAATAAAATGATGGAATAGTTGTTGGCATTGTAAAATATAACTTGAAATTTTTTTATTTCTTTTGAAATATAAATGTTTGAGATTGAAATTTCATGCTTTAAACAAATTTATTCATTTAACTCAAAGATTTGTTAAGTGGTAATAGGCTTTAAACAAGTGTAGATTTCGTGATATTTTCTAAAAGATAAAATAGTAATTGGTTGAGGTAGTTAAAGAATTTAATAAGATTTATTTTATACATTAAGAGCTATGTTTACTAAAACTGTGAATTGTTCTGTCAAACCAAAATTTTGTGTTTTTTTTTACTTTTTCTTAATTGTTCTCTGTTGTTAATTAATTGTAAACCCAAAATGTTGATTAAGAATAGGTAAATTGCTTAAGCAATTTTTTTGGCATGCTCAATTTTGAATAGTTTATTAATTTTATTTTGTAACAGGATTGTAATGTCTTTAGTTTATTTTATATCTATAATTTCTTCTCTAATATTAATTTCTTTGCTTGCCAATAATGATTAGAAAACAATTTGAATTATTGTTCTTAATAGGATTTTAAGAGCAATTTTTAGATTTATTTTTGTCAGAGATTTTGGTTGAAAAACCAAAGTGTCTTTTTCTAAGTATTGTAAATCATATTTAGTATCTATTTTATGGGCTTTTTCTGGTTTTATTCTTTGTTTATTGTTGTCAAAGTATTGGAGTTGTATAACAGAATGATTTTCAGTAAATAAATCAGAGTTGTTGCAATTTTTTCTTTTGGTTCAGATTTTCCAAATTCAATTTCATATTTATTATTTTTATTAAACAAGAAAATACTAATTGTATAATATTCTGAACACTATTAATTATTACAAGACATAGTACATTCTTCACATAGTTGAATATTAATTTGTTTTAATTATTGAATTTGACCTTTTTTGGTTAAATAAGCATGACTTGTAATCTGATAATATGTTTCTACTTTATCTTTATAATTGAATTCAGCTAATTTCATTGTATATTTAATATATTCTGTTTCTTTCATTTGGTGTACATCTTTTTGAGTTCTTCTATTAATTAAAACCATAGTCAGTTTATAGATCATTTCAGTATCATGTGGATAATAGTAGAGTTTATTGAAGACATTATTATATAATACATCAAAAAAAATTCTTTTTTTTAATTTTTCTGCAATTAAAAGTGCATATTGGCAGATTTAATTACAGATTTTTTCTCTTATTATAACATTAATTCAGTTGTATTCTTCTGGTAGCATTTTTTTACATGTAAAACAAGAAGTTTTGTCTTATTTTCTGTTTTATTTGGAATATTTAAATCGTTTTTTATAATATGCTTTGCAAAAATAGCAAGAGTATAATAATTATTCTGATATTGGGGTCTTAATGAATAATAAACTGGTGATAGAAATTGATAATAAGATTGTTAAAGTTGAGAATAACATTAATTATTTTTTTGTTGTTAGTTTTATTGCATTTTTTGGCAATCTTATTTCCAGTATCTGGAAATTTTATAATAGTAATAGCTTTGAGATTGGTTGTTTAATAGTAATCTGTAGTTATTTTGATTGTGTTATTGGAGTGATTGATATCTTTGTTGTTGCTGGTGTTATTAATTAGTAAAGTAATTTTCAACTTTCTTAGTCAATTAGTTAATTTTTTTTTAGCTGCTAAGCTGGTTTCTCTAATTGCAAGATTTACAAATTTTGTGCAATTAGCTTCTTTCATTGCCATTTTATAAGTCTTAGTATATTGAATAACAGCAGTTAAATTTTTTGAAGCATGTGGTCAAACTTTTTTAATAAGTTTGTCTTTTAATTCTGCAATAAACTGATCCAAAATTTGGGCATTAAAATAATAGTTATTGGTTTTCAATTGTTAAATTTGTCAAAAAAGTTTGTTAAATTTCTCAAGATAAGTCATAACAGTTTCAGATAATACTTATTTAATATTGCAAAAATGGTTTCAAAGAGTAATAGAGGTGTTGTTGTTAGTAAATTGCTTTAAGAAAATATCTTTGAATGCTTGCCAGTTTTTGAAGAGTTCAGTCAGATTTTCAAACTATTTTCCTGCTGTTCCTTGAAAAAAATATAGAATTGCTTTTAATATTTTTGCTGTAATCTATCTATTTGTATCTTTTGCTTTTTAAACTTTGTTAAGCCATTTTTGTAAACTGGTGTCAGTATTTTTTTTAATGAATTCAGTAATTTTTGCAATATAAATAGTTGTCATGTTTTCTGTATTCTTGTTTTTAGTAGTTTTTTTTCTATAGATTCAGAAATATCTTTATTATTATTAGAGTGATTACTTTTGTTTTCTATTAAAAAATCAAGAAGATTGGTATTAGTGAAAATTTGTTCAAACTGTTGTATTGGGCTTTTTGGTAATGTGAAATTTTCTGGTCTTAAGAAACAGTTGAGTGGTAAATTTGATATTTGGATTTAAGCAAGTAAAGCTAAAAAAGATGTAATTAAAAGTGGTAATTTAGAATTAGTTCTTTGCTCTGATATCTGTAAATGTTAAAAGGTTGTCTTTGGTGTGTTGAGTGTTATGTAAATTGGTCATGTATTTTCTGTTTATTTCTGTTACTTGTTTTAAATTCAAACTTAAGTTCAAGAATAAATTATGAGTTGGCAAGATACTTTTTTTTACAAAACATGATAATATTATAATTAAGTTCTTTAAAATAAGTAGTACAACTATCAATATTAATGTTTTCTGGGTCTCTGTTTGAGTAGTAAATAATATTTTCAAAAAGATTTTGCTTGATTTTTACAATATTGTAGTCTTCAAAAAAATATTTATTGATTCGGTTTTCAATATATTAAAAAAGTGTTTTTTTAAAGACTGTAATTTTGTCTTAAATTCCAAATTATTGTTTGCAGTAAATGTAAATTGATTAATAGTACTCTAAAGTTGTTATGTCTGATGTAGTTATTATTTTGAAGTTGTTATTGCTGTGTTATTTTCATAAAAAAAGCACCAAATATTACCAAAAGTTTTTGTTCTTTTTTCTTAAATGTTGTTAAAGTTTGTTCACTATGAATTTACATTTTCTGAAAGCTAATAAATCTCTAATAACTGAATTTATTTTCAAATTATTTCCTATAATTTGAATTGTTGGACTTATAAGTAAAATAGCCAATTCTGTGTCAATTGCTTTGGGTAGTTATATTATAGTAAATATTAACTCTTTTTTAGAAATTGCTTATCTGAAAGTTCACTAAATTGTATAGTTACTTTGCTACAAAAGTCAACTCTTTTACAAAAATCTTATTTATAAGCTACAATAATGATTATAATATAAAAATATAAAAATATAAAAAAAATATAAAAAAATAGAATTTTGTTAAGAAAATTATTTTCTGTTTAGACTTGAAGTTATTAACAGATTATTGAAATTGGTAGCTAATCAATTTCAAAACATTAGTTGGGTTTCGAAGAAATTTTAAGTATAAATAGTTAAAAAATTTGGTTTTTAAGTATTTAATGTTTTTATTATTTTTTATAAAGCTAATTAATTTGAATTAAGATAATTTTGAGTAAGATAAAATACATTTCCTTAAAGAGAGAAGCTTTTTTTTTATACAACTTATTGTAATACTAGTCTATAAACTTGAATTTTTATTTTTGCTATGATTTTGATGAACTAAAGATACATTTTAACAAATTACAAGTTATTTCAATAAACTATTAACTATTTTGGTGAATTATTTATTATTTTGGCAAATTTCTACAAATTTTGGCAAATTTTTAAATGTTATATAGTTCAAAATATTGTGTAATTTGATTATTCTAATTTTTATTGTATAAATTAGATTATTAATTAAATAGTGCTATTTAATAATTTAATTAAATAATAAGTAATAATTTGAAATGATATTAATATATACTAATTAATAATAGAAATTATAAGAGTAATTTCATGCTAGTTAATAGTTAAAATTTTATTAATAACAGCATATATATAAAATATCAAACATTTTTGTTGTGAAAAAATTTATTGCATTAAATATAGTTTGAAAAAAACTTTCTAAATACCAAAAAAAAAATTATTTTAACAAAAAAGTTAGAATATACAAACAATAAGATTTTTATAATTATTAGATATTTATGTTTTTCTATAATACATGTATAGAAATTATATAAACTAAAAAAACTTCCTAAAAAATGAATGAACTAATTATAAATTCTTGACAAATATATATATAAACAATTCAAATATTCAATAATAAAGAATAAAAGAACCTGCCACTAAACTTTTTCTTAAATACATTTAAATTTTATTAAAAATATTAACAAATTTATTTTTATACAAACTATTAAAATAAATTAATTTAAAAAGAACTTTGCTTGTGTATTCTTTATTTTAAGCCATTAATTTCCAAATTAAATAAAGAAAAATGTTTATAATAAACTTGTATTTATGAAAATTAGATAGTAAAAGATTTTAAATAAGTTGTTTGATCAGATAAATCTACATATATACAATTTAAAGCTACAGAATTTGAATATATAGAGTGTTATGAATAAACTTAGTAAAATATTGTAATAATATTTGGTGCTTTAAATTTGGATAATAGGGAGCTTAAAAATTTCTATTTTAAATACTTAAGATAAATCAGTAATGTTAGTTTCTAAAAATTTTTGTTAATTTTATTCATGAAGTTCTTTGGTTATAAAACACAGAAAAATGTTTAGGCTGTTTGCAGCTTAAGTATGTGTGTTATTTTTTTCAAGCTAGTCAAACACAATTGTTAAGATCTGGTGGTGTTTTTTTGCACTTTTGGTAAATTAATAAAATAATATTAATATTCAATCTAGAAAAAACTTTCCTCTTTTACTAAGCTATTATAAAGTTTATTTTCAGACAGTTAATTTTACAATATTGCCACTTTACCAAAGAGAAAAAAAATAAAAAAAAATAAAAATAAAATAAAAATAAAAAATAAAAAAAATTAGTTTTGTCAATTACTATGATTAAAAATAATTGGTCCAAGTTGTTATTGTTTAAGACAATTTTTTGCTAAAAGCATCTGGCCAGAAATAAAGATAAAAGAATAATTAGTTTAGATTAAACATGAAATTTGTATATTATGTATAAGTAAATTTGGGTTTCAAATTTTTTTTTTATTTGAAGTAATATAAATATATATGTAAAATAAATTTAATAAATATGAGTAAAAAAATATATTTTTTATCTGTCTTTTTTTTAGTTAATTAGTTTTTTTTTATTGTTAAAACTACTTGTTTTTATACATATTTTTAGTTTTATAAGATTGTTTTTGATTACTTATTATTATTAGTTATTGCTTATTATTTTTGTTATTGCTTTGTTTTTTTATACTATAATTAGTTATCTTATGTTATGGTTAGTTATTTTACATTATTGTATATTATTTTATATTATCTTGAATTATAATGTATTATTTTGTGCTATTTTGCATTATTATATTTTTTTAAGTTATTATATTTTTTAATCATGTTTTTTTCAATATTTTTTGGATTGGTTTTTCTACTTAAGTAACAATAACATAAATCTTCTAAAAAGTTTTATAAGAATTGTATTATAATCACAGTTAAAAAAAGCTTTGGTTGTATGTTTTGAGAATGTTTTTTATAGATTGGTTTAAGTTTTTTAGTTTTTTTGATTGGTTATATTACTAGAGTTATATCATAAAATTTTGACTAATTACGCAATTTTTACAGTAAAACTTAATGCAAAAAAAACTAAAAAAAAGTTTTTTTTTCAGAAAAACAATATATTAATTCATATATTAAAAGTTATACATTCTTTTTTTTACCTTTTTAAATATTAAATAACTTTTTTGGCCAGTATAAAATCTTAATATTACTCCAATAAAAAATTTTTAATTATATATTAAAGTTAAAATTCATTAATGTAATTTACAATTTTTAAATATTATATAATTAGAATAATAAGTTAAAGAAGAATATGATATAATATTTGTAAATTATTATTATAATTTAATCAAGTCTATGTCATGTTAAATTCAAGTTATTTTTAAAACAAATAAGAATTAAACAAAATAGTAATATGTATTTTAATATAATAATAATAAATTAATGATTTATAAGTTAATTTTTTTATATAACATATTATAAAAGTGTTTAATATTTTTTATATTCTTTTGTCTATATAAAAAATTTTACTGTTGTAATCTTTAATATTTATGTAAAAATGTTATAATAGGTTTTCATAAAAATTGCTTTTAATTTTTATAATATTGTAGTCTTTAAAAAAACTATTGTTAATACAATTTTTGATGTATTAATAAAATGTTTTCTTAAAAATTTCAATTTTATCTTAAATGTGATTATTATTTTGAATTTATTGTTGCTGTATTATATCTGTGAAAAAATACCAAATATTATTAAAAGTTTTTAGTTTTTTTTTTAAATATTATTAATATTAATTTTGTTGATAATTTCTAATTATTAAAAGCTGTTGAATTTCCAATAACTGAATTTATTTTTAAATTATTTTTTATAATTTGAACTGTTAAGCTTATAAGTAAAATAGCCAATTATGTGCCAGTTATTTGTATAATTATTTTGTAATAAAAATCAACTTTTTTTTAGAAAATGTTCATTTAAAAGCTTATTAAAAATATATAGTTACTTTGCTGTAAAAGTTAACTTTTTTACAGAAATTTTGTCTGTAAGCTACCTTAATGATTATAATGAAAAATAAAAAAAAATAAAAAAATTTTGTTAGAAAAATTGTCTTTTGTTTAAGTCTAAAGTTATTAACAGATTACTAAAATTGATAACTAATTAATTTTAAAATATTGGTAAAAATTCAGAAAATTTTAAGAGAAATAATTATTAATTTTATTGTTTGCAATATAGTTTTTATTTGAAATAATTTATATAAATACTAAAAAAAAAATTTTAGTAAAGATAATTCTAGCTAAAATACTTTTTCTTGAAAAAAAAGCTTTTTTTTTATACAACTTGTTATAGTATTAGTTTATAAACTTGCACTTTTTTATTTGCTATTATTTTATCAAATTAACAATATATTTTAGCAAACTACAAGTTATTTTTACAAACTATATAATATTTCTGTAAACTATTAATTATTTTGACAAATTTTTGAATGTTACGTAGTTTAGAGTATTACATAATTTGATTATTATATTTGTGTATTTTTTTTTTATTATATTTTAACGAATAAGACCCAAATACTACTTAAACTATAATACCACAGAAGAAATTACATTATAGGTGTAAATCATGTATTTTCTACATGTGATCAGACATTCGGCCCAATCAAGGACTCACTACGCTGAATCAAAAGTAGATGAGAATAACCCCAACCCACGAATTCTCTCAATGATACCATTCAAATTCCTAGAGTCAAAAATAAACTCATTAAGAAACAATCTAGTAGACTCAATATTGTTCCTGGTTTCAGCACCAGACATTTGCCACAAAGCAATGACATGCTTAATAGTGTCCTCACTTAAAAAGGAAGGCTTAGCAGCCAGAACACCATCATAATCCATATCACCAAAGTCAACCTCAGATCTAAGACAAGCAATGTCCTTGGAAACTCCAACCATGAGGTTAGAAAAATTGTTAGCAGCACTCTTCATAGAAATGATATCTTTCTTGACCTGAACAGCCTTAATGGCATTATCATCAAGAAGACGAGACACCAAAGCAACCAAAGAACCAACAGACTCAACAATAGACTTAACCAGAGCAGCCAAATCTGAAATCTGCTTTTTCAAAGAGTCCAATCTGAAACTAACAACAGGATCAGCAGCTGAAGCAGCTGAAGAAGCCACTAAAGAAGGAAACTCAGAAAGACCAAAAGAAGCAGCAGTCTTGGCATATGAAGCAGAACCCACAAAACGAGACTTGAAAACCTTGGGAACCTTAAAAGTAGAAGGTGGGGAAATCTTGCAATCTGCAGCCAGATGGCCCATTTCTTGACACCTAAAGCAGCACCGACAGCCAGGAGTTTCCCACCAGATACGGCATTTCCTTAGAGTATTAGTCTTGACTACAGCAGAATCCAAATTGCCTTGAGAGTCAAATATAACCAAAGCAAACCAGAAATGACGACCAGAATCAGGAGAACAAAGGATGAAACATGTTTGACCACCAATCTGAGAAATCATATCACTGATTTCAAAGGCAGTACAGCCAGGGAAAAAGTTGACCAATTTGGTCTTAAACTTATCATGAGACAAAATAGTCTTATTTTGATTCACCAGAGGGAGGATTCTAATACTATCCTTGCCCACCAAGACTGACCAATGCTTCAAGGCAGACACAGCAGAGTCCAACTTTTCAAAATAAACTACCACATACTGCCAAATACCAGCAGGCTTCAGCACAACACAAGTGACACTACCAAACACACTGAGAGCCAACTTAATATCAGCAGCAGACACACCCAAAGATACATCACACAACACAACAGCAGCAGAAGAGGAACCAGATTCAGAAACCACCAAAGACTTGGCAATTTTGAGAGTGGTCAAACAAACAGAGCTTATAAGCTCAACCAGAAACGCAGTTTTCAAAGACTGTTGAGAAGCAAACTTCATACAGAAAAGCTTCACATTGTCTTTTGAAACAGATTTAGCACCCAAAAAACCATGCACAGACTGAAAAACAGTCTTAACATGAGCCAATTTGATCTTAAAAGTAGCACCAGGCACCAGAGTAGAGACCACCCATCTAGCAAACCTTTGATGACTAGTAATAGTTTCCCAAGCACCACCAGAAGTAACACCAGAAACTAAAGAAGGAGATGAATCAGTTTCCATTTAATCAGCCCAGTTCCCAAGAACAGGTGACCCAACAAGAGGAAATTGTTTTGCTTCTAAAACCGGCAATGATCTGCCAGAAAACACCACATTTGGCAATACAGCCAGTGGTTGATCTTGGCCCATCTTGGATGAAGTGCCAGATGATGCTACTGAGATCTCATCTAAGATTTCATTGGGAACCACAAAGGGGTTTGGTGTAACAATAGCAGAGGCAAGCAACTGTCCTCACTTTTCTGAACTTTTGGTCTTTTTGACCATTTTTTTTGAAGAGGTGGTGCCAGAAGCACCAGGTGTTGAGTCTATAGAAGGGAAGACCAGCTTATTTACTGGTCTATTATTAAAAACTTTTGGGCTCTTAGTCGGGGTGGAGGCAACACTGGAACTAACCCAAGTGTGTCTCTTTGAAGGAACTTTGACTGGTGAAAAACCAACCAAAGATGAGGAAGTTGATTTAGTGGCTACCAAAAGCAGCTTTTTACAATTACTGGGTAAGAGGAAGGCTTCTAAAACGTTTTGCCTAATTGCTTCTACAACAGAAAGAGCTCTTCTGATTGAAATTTTATTAGATATTATAGGACAGATATCAGGTGCAGCCTTTTTATTCTTTGCTCTAGTCATGGTCATAAAATTAAGGAAACAAAGAGTATGTTTTGTGTATTTGTATAAATTAAGTTATTAATTAAATAATAGTAATAATTAAAAATAATAATATATGCTAATTAATACTAAGAATTATAAAAGTAATTTTATGTTAATTATTGATTAAAATTCTACTAGTAATAACAACTGCTATTTTCAAAGCCAAAAAAATAAATACTGGTTTAAATTGTAATTTTTTTTAGTTTTTTTAATTTTAACATAAAAAAAAATAGTGGATCTTTTCTATTTTCTTTTAATATATTCTTAGACAAAAAATAAATTGATTCTAAGATAATAAAAACTTAGATTAAAGCAACTATTAAAAAATTTTTTGTTTTAAATATTAATTTATTAGCAGTTAAAAAAAAATTAACAATAATAAAAATACAAATTATTAGAAAAAAATTTTCAAAAATAAATAATTTTGGAAAAGCCACTACTTTAAAATTTAAAAAAATTATTAGATCTATATTTATATTTAAAGAAAGCATAAAAAAGATCATATTATTGGCTAAAAAAATTGGTATTATTATAAACAATAATCTTAAGAGACAAAAATTTTGTTCAAATTAGACTATGATTATTAAAAAAATTTCTATAAATATATTTAAGAATATAATTATTGTTGTAATAACTAAATATAGACAAATAATATCAATCTAATTGTAACTAATTAGACTATAGTAGAAAGTTATACTAGAATTTACTAAATTAAATTAAACAAATAATTTAACAACAAGATAATTTTTTTTAATTAATAAAAACTCAGTACATATGGCCAAAGCTCTAAGTAATTGTAATGTTTGGGTATCTAAGAACCAATTTAAAATGTTTTTATTTACTTTGTCTATAAAAACAACTGTTCATAATTTTAGTGCTTTAATAGAAAAAACTGGTAAAAAAACTTGTATAATTAATTATTTTTTACTATTGGCAATAAAATTCAATATACTGTAATTAGTTTTATATTGTTACGGGTTGAAGTAACAAGCTAACGGATAGCAAGGGAGAACAGGATTGTAGAGTGATGGAATAATCAAAGGAGATTCAACTTCAAAGAGTGAATTAAATGAGTAAGGATTCAATGTGCGAGATCAGTCTCATAAAATATCTCAGTCGCTATTCTTTTCAAGGATAACTGGAGAATCTGAAAGTAGAAAGATAGTTTATACTGTTAACAATTGATCACCACTGGTATAATTCTATGTCTCACATCAGCACTCTTAGAATTCAATATCAGGTATCAACTTGTGCTTTTCAGTCATGTTTATTCAAATAATCTTCAAATGCTACAATTATATACATCAGAAAAAAGCCAACAAGTAATTTTTTATCCTAAGATGTTCAAATACTTGATGGTAGAGAAAAAGAAATTAGCAATAAGAAAGTGATTGAGATGAAAGTTGTTATTTTTATTTATTTGATTTTTGTTTGAGAGATGATTTTCTACAGCTAAGAAACTTATTGCTTATATATCTGTTGAAAGTGGTCAATAACCAGGTCAACAGTCAAGTCAATGATCAGGTTATTGATCAGGTCAATGATCACTATCTAAAAATAGAGTGGCTAATTATATGACATCAGTGACTAATACATGTAATAACTAATAAAAATTATGGGTTTCAACCATAACATCATCCTCTCCAAAGAGATTGAGCTCCAGCAAAATCAAGCTATTTATAGGATATTCTAATTGAAGAGTTTTGTTTAACTCAAAACTAACTAGTTTGTTGAAGTTTTTTGTGGATAGAGTATATAGTACTTAAGGTGAAATAAGCTTTGTATCCAAGAGACCAAATCTTTGTATAAGAGTTTTGGCATTTCTTGCAATGGTCAAAACTCTTGAGACATCTAAACGTATAATGCCCAAAATTTCCACTTGTATCTCTGAAGTTGTTTTCTTTATGAGCTTCATTTCTTCTATAATTTCACCAAGATGACCATAGAGTTCTAGTTGTCTTCCATATGACAAGTTTTTGTTTATGGACAAGATTTCCTTAATCATTTTTCCAATTGTCATGGAAGGTATAAGTATTGCTGCTGTTATGCTTTCTAGCAAATACTTATCTATTTTGCTACCAATTTTTTCTCTTCTGGTAGTGGTTTTCTTTGGTTTAATAACAGTATGTGTTTCACTGTTATTAGTTATGATGGTTTGTTTTCCAATGGTCAGAGTAGCATTTGGATAATTTTTGATCCAGTACTTATGGAGAGTGTAGAAAGCATTTTGAATGTTTTGATCTAGGAAATAATTGTTTATGTCAATTGAAGATATCTCTGTTTTGGGAATGATACATTTATTTATATCTGATTTTTGTTGATCATTTGGGTTGGTATTACCATAACAGGTAACCAATCAGGCCATTGTTACTCATAGAAATATAAGAAATATATTAGCATAATTATTAGCCAATCAGAAGTAAGCATAGTAAATGTGGAATTCCAGGATTCCTCTCAGGAATTGCAGGATTTCAGGAATTTTAGGATTCCAGGATTCCAGGATTCCTCTTAAAGGAATTGCAGGATTCCTGTTGTGAAGAATCGAGAAATTGAGAAATCTCAATTATGTATATATAGCAGTAATATTAGAAACAAAAAAGACAGAATTAATACCACATAATCCTTAGCCTAGAAAACACAATCATCAAATAAATAATTATTCCATATCTCAATCCACTCTCCACTATTAACACTTCATGTTGATAGTAATTGATACTTAACCACACTGGAACAATAGCTCTTGATCATGGCTATTGACAAAATACTAATCTGCAAAATCGCCTGGACTTATTTCTTTCTTTCTTTATTTTTCTTTTATTTCTTTTTCTTTATTTTATTTTGATTTGTTGTTGTATACTAACTGATTAAAAGGATTAAGCACTGAGTTATTAACGTCAAGAATAGCCTGGTAAAAGACCCAGAAATAAGAGTAGAATTTTATATATTATCAGATAGCTTACTAGAAGGGCACGACTGCCAGACTAAATCCAGCCACCACGCTGAAAAAGAAATTGGGAAAACTTTTAGAAAGATACATCTATTATCGACACTATTGAATCTCTGTTCATTATACAAAGGACTCAACCAAAACCTTCAGACCCATTAAAACCTTCAGATACAACACTTACAGAACATCATCAATGGAAATAGCTTTTGAGCACCAAGTTATAGGTTCATTATTTAATTCAACCACAGAAATCTACACCTGTAACATTTGGTACTCTCTGTAAGGTATAATTCTACAGAGAACCAGCACCGACAACACCAAACCAAAAGTGGCAGAATCAGAAACTATAGGAGCAAACCATTTAGGATTTGCAAAATCCTTATTTCAACACTATTGTCAATACTTGGGATTAAACCACAATCATATATCCACCGAATCAGCCTTCAATTTCTACATCAATGAAAAAATTTCTTCTTTATTAGGAACACCAGTGAATACTGAATCAGCAAGGGAAACTTTCTATAGGAAATTAATTCAAAATACCAACCTGCCAACAAATCATAATTTCGCATCCATCATCACTGAGATCAACAAAAAAATTGAACATCACACTCAACAAAGATATCCAATTACATACGCTAGTAAAGGTAAGAGAAAATTACAAACACCAGCAGTAACACCCAGAAAGATACAGCCACCTGCTTGGAAGAAAAACAGAGTTGAATCTCCAAGCAACCCATCCTACCACTATACACCTGGAAGTGCCATCAACATATCATCAACAAACACATTCACATCAACTGCGACATCAGCATTTGGATGATTCCCATTCCAAAGTAGACAAAGGAAAACAGAATTGTTAGGACCATATGGCAAGTACTTTGAGGGATTTAATTTGCAATCATCAACCCCATCAGGACTTTGATCACCACTGCCTCCACCAGATTTCGGAATCTCTGATCCATGGGAAGCAGCGGAATCAGAAAAGGAGGAAAAAGAATCAGAGGATCAAAAATTCACTTACCAGCACCCGATTATTGAAAACCCGGAAGTTGAAACCCCGAACTTTTAAACTCAGCAACAATTAGAAAATCCGGAAATCAAAACTCCAAATATTCGAATGCCGCCAAATCAAAGAAATCAAGGACCCGAATTAATTAATCAGCAAAACTTACCTTTAGTAATTGTCATCAATCAACCACCGTTTAATCCCATAGTCGAACCCATACAACAGCCACTTCAGCTACCATCCCAACAGCCAAGACAACAACAACTGCTTCAACAGCCATCACAACCACCTAACTTAGATCCAATGGCCTACGCACCAATCGCAAAACTCGACAACTTTACTGGTGAAGAAGATGATACTCAAATATGGCTGAATGATGTAGAAAAAGCCATCACAGCCAATGGATGGAATGACGCACGAGCAATGCAAGCCATTCCCTACTTTCTCAAAGATACTGCCGATTCATAGTACCAGAGCTTGATTAATAAACCACAAGATTTCAATGCCTTCAAAGTGGAATTTCTGAGATACTTCAGCAATAATAATAGCATCAATTGCCTAGTTAATGCATTCACCACCATAAAACAAGGAGAAACTGAAGCAGTCACCACTTACCTGAGACGCTTCCATCGAAACCTATGCCAAATTCAAGCAATTGACGCCAATTATTTCACAGCATCACAGATACTCAATCAGTTTATCCATGGCCTGCGCAGCAGCATCTTGCAACATATATGTTCATTGCATTCTGGCATGCTTCAAGACACAGTCACATGCGCCAGAGATTTTGAATCCACCGAGTCAGAGGCTAACCATGCTCAAGCCGTTAATCTAGTCATGAACGGATCATCTGAATTGGATTCCAAATTGGAAAAGTTCAGTGAATTAATTAATAAGAGATTGGAAGGATACTTAGCTGACAATCACACCATTTATCAGTCTCCACAATGACACAATAATCAAGGAAACTCTAATCGTGGCCAAAATCAACCACACCCATCTTCATCAACCAATCAACAGTGGCAACAGAAAATGCGTATCTGCCACTATTGTGAGAAACAAGGACATATCCAAATTGACTGTCACCAGCATCTAAATAACCAACGATTGGAAAATCAATATCGAAATCCCAATCAATAGTTCCAAACTCTGAATCATTATCCAAATCAGAATCAAGACCAATATCAAAATAATTACCTGCCTATAACGCAGCAACCAATCTATCATCCACCAGTGTATCAACCTCCAATTCATCAGCCGCAGCCACAAGTAATATATCAACCACAACCACAAATTATCTATTAACCCCAACCAATTCAAACACCAACCCAGAACCCAGCTCAAATGACATCAGGCAACCCTCGATCCAGAGTCACTCAAAACTGGAGATTGGTGATGGTTGTTCACCAACCGATCCCCAGTTCACTAAACTCACCATCAGGATCATATACCCAGAATTTAGATACCAGTCGTGTCCAAAACCCAAATTCTCAACATTATTTAAGTCTCCTAGTTACCCCAGAAAATGCCATCTCCAACAACACAGAATTCAATCAGCACATACCTACCAACACTATTCTACCAATAACTATCTTTAGCGACAAATCCCTAGCAGCCATCTTTTCTTTCGAACTCAAAGAAAACACAACAATACCATTATTTAGTGGAGCCGCCCTCGAAGAAAAACCCATAACAGCCATGTACACGGATGCCAGAGTTGATGGTCACTCCATCAAACTCATCCTAGATAGTGAATTAGCTGGCAGCATAATCACTAAACAACTCATGGATCAATTAGGTCACTGAGTTGATCGAGCTGCCAGCGCCAGAATCATCACAGCCGATGGAGCGACCAAAACTCCAATCAGCGAAATCGATGATTTTCCTTTTGAAGTCAATGGCATCGTGACTCCCATTAAAGTTCTAGTAATGGAAGCCACTTAATACCAAGCTTTCGTTAGTAATGACTGGCTATCCAAAGCCAACGCAACATTAGACTGAAACACCCAGGAACTCCAGCTAACATATCAGGGCCAATACATACGTGTCCCGGCCACATGTGGCCATTTCAAAACTCCTTCAAAAGAGAAACTATTGATCGAGCTGGAGGAAGAAAAAGAAAAGCCTACCTGGGAAGCCTACCAAGTATCGTGGGCTGATGAAGAGCACAATGAGCTGCTGCCAATACTCTCCTGGGATGACAACTATCAGGAAAAAGGGAAACAAAAGAAAGAACTTACCTGGGAAACTGATGACCTAACGTGGACCAACCACGACGAGAGCAAACTGACTTCAAGTTGGGAATGGGAAGAAAACAATAAAAATAAAGGGAAGGGAAAAGAAAAAGAAACCACTCAAACTACCACCGCTTATAACACCTACACTATACCACAATGATCTACCTATCGTCGACCCAAGCTTATCTGCGTCGATTGTGGCAAGAAATTGTCGTCAATGGGCGCATGCTGTAAGGATGATAAAGAATATTCAATGACAACTAGGTTTTATTGCTGCCCATGCATCCTGGAATGCTTTGGAAGACCAAAACGAGTAGGGAAATGGGACAATCAGCCATGCTTAGCTTGTGGAAAGACTCTCTTGGATGAAGGAATGTGGCATGACATTCCTGGATGGGGAGGAACGTGTGACATATTGTGTCAATACACAATTCTAATAAGTGATTGGGTAAGGAAAAGAACCCCAATAGAAGCAGCCTGGAGAAGAGCAGTACAGCAATTGGACAGTTACCCACATGATGATGACAAAATTTGGCAAATGGCACTTGCAAAAATTGAAGAGGCGATGCCAGAAGAGATAAAAACGATCAAAGACAACCCTCCAGAACCTTTAGAGCTTGACTGGGATGCAGAACCCATCATAAACCTCCTGGACCCAAAACAATTCTATGAACACTATCAAGAATTAGCACCCATAAGGAAAGAACAAGAACAATGGTTAAAGCAGTTGAACACTCGACTATGTCAACACTGCCTAATTCCCTGTGACTTCCAGTATTGTGATGAGTGTGACCTCATTTACAATCTACCACCACGCATGATCTACACAATCCCGGAAGAGGAAAAACCAATCAGCAGCTGTGCATCAGAATCAGAATCGCCGATCAATCGTGATTCAAACTCCGACAATGACAATGACAACAACAGTTCAAGCTCCATTCAAAAGGGCAATGACAATGACAATGATTCCAACTCAGAAACAAACTCCGATGTAAACTATGAACAATACATTGCACTACCAGATCTCTCCAAGGAACAAGAGTTGAAATGGTATAGTGACAATGGGGAAGATATTATGCCAGAACGGGCACATGATACTGATGCAGGATTTGATCTGAGATATCCAGGAAAAGATGCTATCAAACTGGAATCACATTCACGCACCTGCATTGATCTGAAAATAGTACTAGAAATTCCGGCAACAACCATGGTTCAACTAGCATCTAGGAGTAGTTTAGTGAAAAGAGAGATTAATATAAGAGGAGGAATAATTGATGCGAGATATGTAAGAAATATCATCACTATGTTACAAAATAATTCAGAAAAAGCCTATTTAATAGAGCCCAATGAAAAGATAGCACAGACAATATTCCTGTCTCTGGTTAGAATAGCTCAGTTAGTATCAGTGGAAAAGAGGAAAAAATTAGGAATAACGGCAAGAGGAATACAAGGATTCAGATTCACAGGTAAAATAAATATACCAGTTAACATGGCAGAAGAAAAAATTGTTGGCCAAGGAGAAATTATCTCAACTGGTCAAGCTATTTCTATTCCACCATATAGCCAGTACATGTTAACAATAGAAAGGAAGGAAAAAGAGCAAGAACAGATGTTTGAAGCAGAAGCAACTCTTTGTGAATCGGGAGAGATTGGATTGATCAATCTCCACATACCAGCCAAAAGCTATAGCAGCATAAAAATTCCCATCTACAACAATACTGGCAATGTCATCAGCATACCAGAAGGAACCACCATCGGATATTTGACTACAAAAATAGAGGACCAACCACCAAACCTCATTCCAGACTTTCCACAACTTTGTGGATATGTTGACATCACATCACAAACAATCTATGAACGAGACAAATGTTATTTGCTCCAACCAGAACAATTGGAACAAATGAACATGGAAAACTTAGATCCACTCCAATGTATGCAGTTTAAGATGTTATTTAACAATTTTAATGACATTTTTGCCAGCAAAAATGAGTTTGGCCAAACTGACATCATCCAGCATCAGATTAAGACTGGAAATGCAATGCCAATTAAACAAAGAGCATACAGAGTGCTGCTAGCCAGCCACAAGATTATTTGTCAAGAGATAAACAAAATGCTTGACAATGGGCTAATTCAACCATCAATGAGTTCATGGTTGTCACCAGTGGTACTTGTCCATAAGAAAAATGGAAAAATCTGGTTTTGTGTAGACTACAGGAAACTCAATGGTGTAATTCATGGAGACAGTTATCCAACTCCACGAATACAGGAATTATTCGATGCTTTCAGTAAGAATAAATGGTTCTCCACATTAAATTTGAACAGTGGCTACTGGCAAGTAGCCATGAATCCAGCTGACAAAGAGAAGACAGCATTTACTACTAGAGAAAGGAATTTTGAATTTAAAGTAATGCTATTTGGCTTAACCAATGCCCCAGCAACTTTCCAACGGCTAATGGAAATTGTTTATATGGGCTTATTGTGGAAATCAGTAGTTGTATACTTGGACAACACCAATGTATTCTCAAAGACGTTTGATGAGCATCTTCATCATTTTCAACAAGTGTTCAAAAGACTAAGAAGAGCAGGACTGAAGTTAAATGCAACAAAGTGCTTCTTTGGCAAGACAGAACTCAAATTTTTGGAACACATAGTTAGCAAAGATGGCATCAAAACGGATCCAGAGAAAATAGAAATAGTAAAAAACTTTCCAGTACCGACCAATATAATAGAACTAAAATCATTCTTGGGATTTGCCAGCTACTATCGTTGTTTTATCAAGAACTTTTCCAAGATAGCACAGCCACTCAATTAACTACAAAACAAAAATGCGAAATATGAATGGACAGAAAGTCAACAAAAAGCTTATCCAAGCTCCAGTGCTGATCTATTCAGATTACAGCAAACCATTCATCATTACTACTGATGCATCCAGCCAAGCATTGGGAGCAGTATTATCTCAAAGAGGACCAGATGGCAGAGAACATCCAGTAGCATATGCCAGCAGAGGTTTAACACCAGCGGAAAAGAACTATGGAACACCAGAACAAGAACACTTAGCAATATACTGGGCCATCATGAAATGGAAAGAATACTTGAGCCAGAAGTTTGAAGTATACACAGATTACAAGGGATTGACATCACTCCAAAAACAAGAATTTGGAGATGGAAGACAGTCAAGATGGAAAATAGCACTCACACCATACAATTATACTATATATTACAAAAAGAGAAAAGACAACGGAAATGCTGATGGTTTATTGTGAATAAGACAAATCTAAAAACATTTTAACCCAAAAATATAATAAAACCAGAACAATACCAACGAAAAAATACAACAAAGGATGGACATAAAAAAATATCAACAATTACAACATTATCTAAATACTCAACAGTTCAAGAAGAATTTATCTCATACGGAACAAAGGAGTATCAAACAACAATCAAAATATTTTATCACTTACCAAAATATACTTTATCGGAAAAATAGAAGAGATCCAGATCAACCAACCAGAGTAATTATGGAGCCAGAAAAAGAGACAATATTATTCAACATGCACTCAAATCCAACAGCAGGACATTTTCACAAAGAAACAACCATGGAAAGAACTAGAAAAAGATACTATTGGCCATCAATGTACCCAAACATTATTCAATATGTTCAAAATTGTGATGCCTATTAGCGAAGAGGAGGAACAAGACCCAGTAAACCATTAAGACCAATCAAAGTGGGACAACCATTTGACCATATGAGAATTGATTTAGTTGGATCATTGACAATTACCAGCAGAGGAAACAGATACATAGCAGTAGCTATGAACTATCTCACTAAATGGCCAGAGACGAAAGCAATTCAAAGAGCAGATGCAAAATCTGTTGCCAAATTTGTTCATCAGGATTTGATTTGTCGACATGAATATCCAAAAGAATTATTATCAAATCAAAGAACTTATTTTGTAAACAGAACATTAACAGAATTGAGCCAAAGATTCGGAATCAAGAGACCATTATCATCACCATACCATTTACAAACCAACAGATTAGTAGAAAGATTCAACAGAACATTGTGTGAAGCAATAGCCAAGCTCAGCCAAGAAAACCAGAATGATTGGGATTTGTTCATACCATCAGTACTATTTGCTTATCGAACAATGAAACAAGATACTACACAAGCAACACCATTTGAATTAGTATACGGGAGAATAGCAATGTTACCAGTAGAGAGAAAAATTAACACATATCCAGCTGAACCAATAACAGAGGAAAATTTTCAAAAAACATTGCTGAGAAAAACATATGACTTAATAGAAACATTGGAAAACAAATGAAGAAAAGCAGCTGATAATATCCAAAAGTCACAAAAAACACAGAAAGAAAGACATGATAGTCAACTACCAGACAAACCAGTTGAATTCAAGATTAGAGACAAAATATTACTACATTGTACCAAAGTGGAAAAACAATGGAGTGGAAAATTTGACTCCAAATGGGATGGACCATTTCACATAGAAGAAATTCTAGGAAATGGAGCTTACAAATTAAGATTGGATAACAAAATTTAAACCAAAGCAGCACATGGAGATTGACTGAAACCATATTACAACATCACACTACCATCTACCAGTAATATTCCACAATTAGGAGTATAGAGAATACTAGTCCAACCAGATGAAATTCCACGAAATCTGGAACCAATTATTATTATCGACAACAACACGTTAAATTGATCCATCAAAAGAATATATAAAGACATGATAGATGCGACAGGAAATATCAGAAAAATGGAAATTACAGACAACATTCACTCACTAGTACAACAACTCTTTCAATTAATCCAACACCAGGAAATGGAGATTACAATCAATCAACAAACCATTCAATATCAAGATACTAAAAAAACATTTCAACTCAGAACACAAAAGAAAACTAAAAATACCGTGGACAAAATCATGGTGAAAGTAAAATTAGCAATAAAAGAATCGACAAAAGAGTCACTATATCAAGAGTTAACTAAAAAAACTTGGAATTGGTGGATACAACAATTCCCACAAAACTATTGTTATTTCTACTTGGGACAACACGTAAATATTCAGAATCTATATATGGATAAAACAAAGCAATTATTCGACAAAAGAATACTACAACAATTAGAACATTTTGTGGGAAAAAACAACTTATCTACACAAGCCCGAGCCATATACTGAATACACACAGCATTTTAAGATAAACCAGAAATATTATACAACAGAGCAATGGATATGGTTACCAGTAATCAACTGGAGAAAATCACCAATGATCAATTTGAAGAATTACAGACCCAAATAACACAAGTAATTCTCAAAAACAAAATCCAGGAAATACTTCAAGAAGAGGAATTACGTGAGTTAGATTTCAACAGAGCTCAATATTAAAAAGGAGAGAATAATGTTACTTATAGAAATATAGGAAATATATTAGCATAATTATTAGCCAATCAGAAGTAAGCATAGTAAATGTGAAATTCCAGGATTCCTCTCAGGAATTGCAGGATTCCAGGAATTTCAGAATTCCCGATGAGGAATTGCAGGATTCCAGGATTCCTCTCAAAGGAATTGCAGGATTCCAGGAATTCCAGGATTTCTGTCGTGAAGAATTGAGGAATTGAGGAATCTCAATTATGTATATATAGCAGTAGTGTTAGAAACAGAAAAGACAGAATCAATACCACATAATCCTTAGCCTAGAAAACACAATCATCAAATAAATAATTATTCCATATCTCAACCCACTCTTCACTATCAACACTTCATGTTGATAGTAATTGATACTTAACCACACTGGAACAATAGCTCTTGATCATGGCTATTGACAGGATACTAATCTGCAAAATCGCCTAGGCTTATTTCTTTCTTTCTTTATTTTTCTTTTATTTCTTTTTCTTTATTTTATTTTGATTTGTTGTTATATACTAACTGATTAAAAGAATTAAGCACTGAGTTATTGACGTCAAGGATAGCCTGGTAAAAGACCCAGAAATAAGAGTAGAATTTTATATATTATTGGATAGCTTACCAGAAAGGCATGACTGCCAGACTAAATCCGGCCACCATGCTGAGAAAGAAATTGGGAAAACTTTTGGAAAGATACATCTATTATTGACACTATTGAATCTCTGTTCATTATACAAAGGACTCAACCAAAACCTTCAGACCCATCAAAACCTTCAGATACAACACTTACAGAACATCATCAATGGAAATAGCTTTTGAGCACCAAGTTATGGGTTTGTTATTTAATTCAATCACAGAAACCTACATCTGTAACACCATTTGTGATATTTCTTGAGTTGTGTGTCATAAACAGGGCAATCATTGAAGATTGTTCCATATTGATCTTGTAAGATATAAGAACTATTATTCAAAACTTTGTTGACTATAAAGGGTCCTTTCCACTGGCTAGAGAATTTATTACCATAGACATTGTCTTTGTCTAAATGGTATTCTAAAACTAAGTCACTAACACTTAAGAAAAGTGTTTTATATGTTTTCTTTTTCTTAAGCTTCTCTTGGAATTGTTTTATCTTTTCAAAGGCAATTATCTGTGCTTCCACTAATGAGTCAAGAATGGTACCAAGTCTTCTTTGCAAAATGTCTTTGTAATTTTTTATTGTTATTTGTTCAAAAGGTATTGTCTCAATGTCAGTTTTTATTAGTAAGGTTGTCATTTATCTATAGAGTAGATAAAAGGGTTTATAACTTGTTATGTTATGATTTACAGTTCTATAAGCAAACAAAGCTGAAGACAGTACTTTGTTCCATAAGTTTGTTTCTTTGCTGGTTTTGACTAGGGTTTCACATAGTGTTCTATTGAAATATTCTACTAGATCATTTGTTTTAGAGGTGATAAGAAGAGGAAAGTTTGTGATGTATTTCCATTTTTCTGCAAAGTTCTTTAACAAGTGTACTGAGAAAAGCTCTTCTTTTATTAGATAAAAGTTCTTTGGGGCAGCCATGGTAACAAATGATATCTTCATAAATGAAATTGGCTATCAAAACTGCTGTTTGGTCTGGAGTGGCTTTTGCTTCTACCCACTTTGTAAGATAGTTGGTAGCTGTGATAATGTATCTGTTGTTATCAGGAGTTATTGTTAAAGGTCCAACAACATCTATACCAATTCTGTTAAAGGGTTGACCAACAGAGATTGGATGAATATTTTCTTTGTGATTGGGTTTTCCTCTTCTTTGGCAGATATCACAGGTTTTGATGTATTCAGCAATGTCTTTTCCCAAAGTAGGCCAATAATAATGAGCTAGAGTTTTCTGAATTGTTTTTGTTTTTCCAAAGTGTTCAGCTAATGGATTAGTATACATATTGTAGATCACAATTTTTCTTTCTTTAAATCTGATGACTTTCTGGAGGTGGTCAGAATCTTTTCTATTTCTTTTATAAAGTTGGTTCTGGTGAATTAAATAGAAATTTGATTGTTTGCACAAATGTTCTTTTTGTTGTCATGTGTATTTCGGTGGGTATTGTCCTTTACCCAAAAATTCCATTAAGGCAGAGTAGTTGTCCAAGTCTATTATCATGTTTGTTAAAAAGGGGGAATTACTAATAATTAAGTTGGTTTGGTTTGAGAGATTTGTTTTGTCACTGGATGATAAGTCTGAAGAGAGCGTTGGCATTTTGATGATTAGCTCCTTTGTAATGTTAAATATCATAGTCAAATTCATCCAAGTGGAGTATCCAGCGAGTTATCTGTTTGTGTTCTAGCCTCTTTTTGTTGTGCAGCCAAACCAAAGCTTGGTGATCTATTACCACCAAAAACTTTACACCAAGAAGATATTTACTCCAGTAACTGGTAGACCATACTACTACTAAGCATTCTTGTTCAGTGACTGAATAGTTCTGTTCTGCTGGAGAAAAGGTTCTACTGGCATAGACTATGGTATGTTCTTTGCCATCTTCATCTTTCTGGGAGAGAACAGTACCAAGTCCAAAGCCAGATGCATCAGTGTGGAGGATAAAAGATCAATCTAGATCAGATTGCTTGAGAATGGGTTCTGTAACCAGTTTTTCCTTTAAAGTTTCAAAGGCTTTTTGCTGATGTGTTCTCCAATGATAATTGACATTTTTCCTGAGTAGCTGATTGAGAGAAGAGGCGATTTTGAAGAAATTCTTGACAAATTTGTGATAATAAGAGGCCAAACCAAGAAAAGAGTGTAGTTCATGAATGTTCATTGGTTGTTTGATGTTTTGGACTTTTTCAACTTTGGCTGGGTCAGGAAAAATTTCATCTTTTGTGATAAGATGACCAAGAAACTGGGTGGATTGTCTTCCAAAGAAAGATTTGATTGGATTGATCTTGAGGCCAGCATTTCTGAGGAGGTCAAAAACCTTTTGCAAATGTTCCAGGTGTTCATCCCAGGTTTTTGAGTATATCATTATGTCGTCCAAATAGACTAGAACAAAGTTTTCCTTGACTGATTCAAATACTTTATCCATTAAGTGTTGAAAGATAGGAGGGGTGTTGATAAAACCAAAAGGCATGACTGTGAATTCATAGGTGCCATACTTGGTAATGAAGGCAGTTTTCTTTCTGCTTTCTGGATCCATTTCTACTTGCCAGAATTCAGCAGTTAAGTCAATAGTTGAGAAGAAAGCAGCATCTTTGAATTGGTCTAACATTGCATTAATCTTGAGAAGTGGGTACATGTCTCTTTCAGTGATGGCATTTAATTGGTGGTAGTCAACACAAAAGTGTAGTGTTCCATCTTTCTTGGATACCACTACAACTGAGAAAACCCATTTACTCTTGGTTTCTTGTATGAATCCAAGTTCTTTCATTCAGTTTATCTCTTTCTTGATAAACTCATCATTGTGCTGATTAGATTGATAAGGCTTCAAATAGATGGGTCGAGTTTTTCTAGTAGTGATGATATGTTGTATCACATGGGTATGTCCAGGGGTATCACTTTCTTTAGAGATAACTGGGCTATTTCTAGCCAGCAAATTTTCAATGTCTATTTTTTTTTCTTCTGGGGAGAATTTTTTTTGTTCTACAACTAGTGATTGGATCTCAGGTGGTTCATTCTCAAAGGACTTCTGTACTTCTTTCAATTTTTCTCTGGGTATCAAACTGATTGGTTTCCAATCTCTGTAATAGATCAGGCATGATTTGCATTCATCGCTTGGAGAATACAAGAGTTTGTTGCACCAACACTGGACACAAGAACCATACCACCAAAAACTGTATTTGGCTTTCTTGCCAGGTTTTCTTTCAAAGGTTCTTCTAAGAATATCATAATAAGGCCAACAGATTAGCTTGCCATTTACAATGATTTCTTTTTTGTTTGCTTTAACATTGTCCAGTGGTTTGTCATTGCTGGTAAAGGTAGTATAGACGAGTTCAGCAGTTTCTTCTTGCTCTTCTTGTTCTTCTTCTTCATCGCTCTCTTCATTATCTGATTCATCTGATTGTTTTTCTTCTTGATTTTGTTTGGGTGCTGGAGGAGTTGTCCAATGGCGACACTTAACCACAATGAGTTTTTCACCATATCTGATGGTTTATTCACAAAGTTCATAATCAAGCAAAGCTTTTGCTTTCTTGAGCCATTCATTGCCAACAATGATGGTGTATTTCTTGGCTTCAGAAACTTCCATGTCAGTTTCAATGCTGATTTCATTGATGCAGACAGGAACAGCTTTGGCTATACCCAGTCCTTTTTTTTTGTCACCATGTACATTGGCCATTGGTCTGGTGGAAGATTCATCAATCTTTCTACCAATTGCTTCCAAAAAGTGTTTGGCAATGACACTAACAGATGATCTACTGTCCAGAATTAAGTCAATGAAGTATCCAGCCACTTGGGCTTTACAAATCAGAGGGATGACATTGCTGTTGTCAGCAAGTTTAGTTTGGTAAGGGTGCTTGTTGGTTTTTGGTGTCTTTTTCTTTGGAATCAAGGATTTGCGAAGATTTTTTTTGAACTGTGGGTGGGTCATTAACTGGCCAAAGGTAATATGTGCTGGGGTTTCCATGAGATCTTTGACAATGGAATAGGGTCCAGATTTTTGTACAATTTCTGGGGGTTCCAACTTTGGAAGATTTTTAAAAACTTTAGCCTTTAGTGGCTCATTGTTATTAGTGGCAGAAGTTGAGGCTTTGTTGGGGTCTAGAACGAAATCAATCTTGGCTTTCTTCTTCTTTCTGGTTGGTTCTGAAGTGTTGATTGCTAGTTCATCTATGTTATGGTCATTATCAGTTAAGTTAAAAGTGTAAAAGAAGTTTTTTTCTGGTTGGCTTGCATTCTCACTCTTTGGAGGTGTGTCTACTAGTTTAAAGGCTGATAAACAATGGCTTCAACTAGGGGATCCTCTCCAAAGAAATTGATGTTAGCATGATTGGGTCTTTGATTGGGGATATTGTTGTTGTTGTTGGATCTGTTGTTTTGGTTGTCATTGTTTCTGGGAGCTGGAGGAAGCAGTGAAAGATTATTACAATCTTTTGAATAATGTCCAGTTAATCCACAATGATAGCACACAGATGAGCCACGATTTTGCTGTCTTTGATAGGGAGGTTGCTGGGGCTGGTTAAAACAAGGTTCATATCTAGGTCTTGGTGGTTGCTGGTTATCTCTGACTGCTTGTGTCAATAGTTCTAATAACCAGGCAAGGTTAGCTATAAGTCTATCTATTAATTGTTCATTTGGGTCTTGGGTTTGGGCAGCAAAAGAAGTAGCAGCCATTTGAGGAGCAGGGGCCATTTGAGGAGCAGGAGCAAAAACTGGAAGTGTGGATCTCAGATGCATCCTTTGGTTATCTTCAATCTTTTGGGTGAGTTCAATAGCCATGTTCATTGTAGGATTGTCTTTCAGAGCCAAGAAAGGCCAAAGAGCATAAGATAAGTCAGTTCTCAATCTTTTTGTAAAGAAATAAATCTTTTGTTCTTCTGTCCAGTTTCTTCCAGAGTCTACTCGCTTGATTAACTTTCTGATTGCTTTGGCATATTTGGTTACAACTTCACCAGGACCTTGGGTTTTTCTTTCCAGTTCTATGCACTATTTAGATATTAAGATTGGAGTTCTGAACTTGTTTTCAAACTGGGTAGTGAAAGAGGTGTTGTTTTCTCCAGCATTTGCTGGCATCCATCTAATGATTCTTTGATGAGCATTAGCATCAGTTTTCTGTGAGAACCATGTAGCAGGGGAGCCTTGGAGGTAGCCACCAATAATTTGAAACTTGTACTCATCATCATATTGGTTGGCTATAACAGCTCTCTTAAAATCATCCAACCATTTAATTGGATCTTGGGCATTATCTCTGAATAATAGTAATGGGGTGTTGTTTCTTTGCCTTAAAGCAGTCTGTATACCTTGGAGGGCAATCAAAATGTTTTGTTGCAAAGGGTCTTAAGCCATTGGTTCAGGTGTAACTGTTTATGTGGAGTGTTCTGATTCACTTGAAAAGAGATCAAAAACAGGAGCAGTTTGATAGCTTTCTTTTTCTGTTTCAAGAAGAGTTTCTGTTGATTGATGGGCAGCAATCCAAATGTGGATTTGATGATTCAAATATTCAAAATCAGGGGGCTGTTGTTTAAAGGTTGCAGAATATAAAAGCTAATTGATACTGTTGTTTCTTCCTTCAAAGTTGTCTTTAAAATAAGCTTAGTCAAAGTAATAGATTGTATAAGCTGTATAGGTTTTAGCTGAATGCTCATTCAAAAACCAGTTCCAAAAGTCTTGGAATTGTCTGCTGGATTGTTTTTCAATAGAAAAGCAAATTAAGCAAAAGAGCAAAAGATTGAGTTCAATAAAGTCTAGATCATTTTTGTTGTGTGCTTTAAAGTGTTCTTCTGATTGTTGTGGCAGATATAAATAATCACCCATATAATAGGAAACAAAGTGAATTTTGACAACCTCACAGGGAGCACCACTTTTATATTATGGGTTGGAGTAACAAGCTAACGGATAGCAAGGGAGAACAGGATTGTAAGGTAATGGAAATAATCAAAGGGGATTCAACTTCAAAGAGTGAATTGAATAAGTAAGAATTCAATGTATGAAATCAGTCTCATAAAATATCTCAGTCGCTATTCTTTTCAAAGATAACTGGGGAATCTGAAGGTAGAAAAATAGTCCATACTGTCAACAATTGATCACCACTAGTATAATTCTATGCCTCACATTGGCGCTCTTAGAATTCAATATCAGGTATCAACTTGTGTTTTTCAGTCACGTTTATTTAAATAATCTTCAAATACTACAATTATATACATCAGAAAAAGGCCAACAAGTAATCTTTTATCCTAAGATGTTCGGATACTTGAAGGTAGGGAAAGGAAAATTAGCGATAAGAGAGTGATTGAGATGAAAGTTGTTATTTTTATTTATTTGATTTTTGTCTGAGAGATGATTTTTTACAGTTAAGAGACTCATTGCTTATATATCTGTTGAAAGTGGTCAATGACCAGGTCAATGACTAGGTCAATGATCAGGTCAATAATCAGGTCAATGATCAGATCATTGATTAAGTCAATAATCAAGTCAATAATCAGGTCAATAGTCAGGTCAACAGTCAGGTCATTAATCAGGTCAATGATCACTATCTAAAAATAGAGTGGCTAATTATATGACATTAGTGACTAATACATGTGATAACTAATAAAAATTATGGGTTTCAACCATAACAATATCAAAAAAATCTGAATTTGGTATTTTACATAGAACCAAACTTTAGTAATTTAAGACTTTTTTATGTTAAATTAGATTTAGTTTGGTATAAAAAATATGAATGTTTTAAACATTTTGTTCTTAAATATAATACTATTAATACTGTTGCTTCTGCTTTAAAAAAAAATTATAAGAAATTTGTTTTAAATACTAATCAACTTTAGTTAACTTATTTTTATGCCAAAAAAAAGTATTTATTTTACAGTCTACAGCTTTTAAAAACATGTTATAAGTACAAATTGTTTTTCTATCTTCTGTTTTAATTATTATTTATCATAATTTTTGGATTAGTAATTCATTTTCTGGTTTTTTTTTCTTTGTTAATATATATTTTTTATATATAATTTTCTTTATAAATATCTATTTAACATTTTTAAAAAAGTTTTTAAAGTTTTTAGCAAATTAATTATCTGGTATTTTTTACAAATTGAATGTTTTAAACTTGAGTTTTTATGTTCTTGTAATTTTTTTTCTATTTTGGTAAAAACTGCAGATTTTAATATAAAATTAAACTTATATATGATAATAGACAGTTCATATATACTATTTTCTCTTTTTATAATTAAGTATTTTGGGTTTTTTAATGTTAAAACTAATTAGTTTAAAGATTTTTCTATTAAAATAAAAAGCATAGAATTGAAAATAGTTGTCTTAGATGTTTTAATTAATTTTATTATAGAAAAGTTAAATTAGTTATGTATTAATTTGGATTTGTTGTTATATTCTTCATTTTAATAAGTAAATTAATATAAAAAATAGCTATTTGTAATATTAAAAATATGAACAATTTGGTTAAACAAGAAAATATTGTTTGTTAACACATAGATTCTGACAATATAATTTTAATTATTACAGAAATATTATTAAGATCTAATATTAGATTATAAATTAAAAATAGATTTAATGGAGTTTGAATTTTTATATTTGGCTTAGATATAGGTTATTTTGATATTAATTTAATTATTATTATAAATAGTTTTTTGGTTCAACATATTTCAAATATGAAAAAAATTCTGGACCAGTTATTTTAATTTAGTTTTTGTTTAGAAGTAAGCTTTTAGTTACAATATTAGATTTGTATATTGGTGTTTTTGCTAAAATTAGGTTTAAACAAGCTTTAAAAATCAACTTATTTATTATCAAAACAGTTAATTTCAGCTTTTTTGTGATTCTTAGTAAGAATTTTAATAAAGATAAGTTGAAAAGAAATGCAAATTTCAAGTTTTGTTTGGGTTTAAATTTTAATGAGTTTGGAAGATTTTTTAGATATTTGTTTGAATAATATCTACAAACAGACTAAAAAAAATTATTAGAAGTTCAATATAAAAGATATAAATAAGGCCAAGTAAACACAATTTAATAATTGTTTTTTTGTTAAAATTTTGATTTTTTTGAATAGATTTTTGAAAACAAAGAGTTTTAATAATTTAAATTCTATATAAAAGATGTTAAAAAAAGTAGTAGTTAATTCAGCTAATAAGATTTTTTCTAAATATTAGTTTAATAAGTTTAATTATTCAAAAAACAAACAGTTTTTTAAGTTAAAACTACTGGTAGTTAAACTTGTAAAAAATTTGGTTTTAGACAATAAACTTAAATTTAATTATTTTTTTGAAACTTAGTTAACTGTTAATAATATAAAAGCTTTTGAAATTAACAAGAAAATATAAAATTAGTAAACATTATTAAATATTTGTTAATAATTAAAAAGAAGTATAAAAAGTCAAAATATTATAAATTAAAGACAACTAAGAATATATTTATTAGGAAGACAATTAAAAAGCATATGAAAAATTTTAATTTTAATAAAAAATACATAATAGATAGTAGTTTGAAATAACTTTTTTACAAAATTGTTTTGAATTACTTAATAATTAAAGAGGAGTTAATTTTAAAACCAAACAAAGTAAAAGTTGAACTTAATAAGATTATAAAAAATTAGATAAAAAAATAAGTTGTATTTTCAATATTATTTTATTTGTGGTTTTGTTAATATATATTTTTAAGATATATAAATAATAATGTTTTTTCTAAAATTATAAAAAAAATTGACAAAAAAAAGTTGGTTTTGATTATTGATAATTTGCTTAATAACAAAACTGCTAATCTGTTTAGTATATTTAATAAACTTTGAAAACATTGTGATAACTTAGTATTAAAATGCTTTTTAAATTTGCTAAACTCTTATTTAACTTTGGACAATGTTCTGACTTCTTTAAAAAAAGCATAGGTTTCAATAATTTTCAAGTTTTATAAATAAGATAATATTTTAATAATATAAAGCCTATTGTTTTAATTAAGACAGCTAAGAAAATTCTGTTCAAAATATTATTTGATCATATTTTAAGTATTTGTAACAGTTTTAATGTTTTTTGCAAAAACAATTTTTCAGTTTTAAAGAGTATATTAACTCAGTTTTTTGTGTTTATCATTGGCTTAATAATCAAGAATGTTTTAGAAAAAACAGAGAACTGTAATTAGTTTTACAAAATATGTACAAGATCTATAATTTGGTTAAATAATATTATTTGAAAGCTAGTTTGTAGTACATTAGGATATCCAGCCAGTTTATTAATTTTTTTAGTAATATACACAAAAACAAAACAAATAGAATAATAATTAACTTTAGGCTTTTATGTAATTATAAGATACATAATAAACTAAATTAAAATAAAGTCTTTTCTTCTCTTTTCTAAAGAATTTTCTATAATTTTTTTTGTATAAGATCAAAAAACAGAAATATTTATGTAAGTACTAAATTAATACTAAATTTGTTGTTAAAACTGACAGGATAAAAAACAGCAGAAAAAAACTATATTTTTTGTAATAAATACTTTTATAGATAACACAATTTAGATTAAAAATTGCCAAGCTTTTACTCAGTATATTTTAGACATTATTAATAAATTTTTTAAAATCAATAATGTTTTAATTAACAACAAAAAGACAACATTTATTTTTATTAATTAAAGTGTCAAGATGGTTTTATTAAAAATCAGTGGTTTATTTATTTTAATTACTAAGAAGAAAAAAACACATAGATTTTTTCATCAATTAAAGATCTGTTTAAGTTAAATTTGATTAAAACTTATTTTAATGTTTGGTTTTTTGCCAATATTGTGTTGTAAAAAGTAATTACAAATAAATAATTTTTTTATTTGATATTAGCTGTTTTGCAGTCTATAGTTAATTATTGTTTGCAGTTTAATTTTATTTTAAGAAATATATATTATAAATAAAATATTATAATTAGAAAAAGTTTTAAATTAAAGACCAATTTGTTATAAAACTTTTTTAATAAAGTATTTTATTATTATTTTTTGTATAGTTTAAAGACTTTTAAGCAAGTATAAATTAAAACAAGTTGGCTTTAGTAATTGTATTTTTTAATACTATAAATATTTTTAAACATTTTTTTGATTACAAATTTTTGAATTTACAAATTATAAAATAGGTTTTTTAAATCTATTACAATATTTTATCAGATTATGTATTAGTTTTGTAAATAATTTTTTTGTTAAAATGATTAAAATTTTATTAAAAATAATATATTTTTGATAATAATTTGTCTAATGTGTTTTATAGTCTTAATAAGTTTTTAATGTCAAATATTTTAAAAAAATTTTTGTATTATGGTTTTGATTACTCTTTGAAGTGGTTTAGTGTTGTATTTAATGACAGGCTTTTATATAAAAAAACTGTATTATAAACTAAAAAATGTTTTACAAGTGAAAAAGATTGAATTTAAAAGGACTTATGTCTTTTTGGTTTGGTTAAATATCTAAGTTTATGTATAAAAATAAGCATTTAAAAATAAGTTTTAACTATATTAGACATTTGCAAAAATCAAGTATTTTGAAATCTGAGATTTTTTTTGATGTATATAGATAACTGTTTAAAATTTGGTTAAATATGTTTAAAATATATATTAATAGATTTTTAAAGAATATAAGTTCTGTTAAAATTGTTTATAAAATTGTTACTTACTTTTTTGTTATAAATATAGGTATTAATATTAAAATAAATAGGATTTTGTTTTTTACATTAGCCAAATTACAAACTGTTGCTTTAAAATTAGAGTGTGTCTTTGTATTTTGTGTTATAATTGTATATTTAAACAGCCAAGCAGCTATTAATGTTTGTATTTTAAAATTTGTTATTGTTGTTCTAAATTTTTATTATAATTACTGGATAAAAAAAAATATATTGTTAATTTAATTAGAGACAAAAATTTTTTGGTTAAGTAATTAAAAATTAAAATTTATTCAAAAATTTTGAAAAACAACATAGCTAATTATTAATAAATAAGACTATTTGTTCTTTTTTTTTCTGCTATATGATCTGCATAAATATTTTATTATGATTAAAGATATAATTATGTCTGGTAATATTTGTCACTTTGTTTGTAATTTGTACAGATTTATTTGTAAACTTAATAAAAAACTGGCCTTAATTAAAATATGTTTTCTGATTTACTATTATAAAATATAAATTAAATATTGATTATATGAGTATAATATTTATATTTATATATTATTAAGATTTACTAATAAAAAGTTGGCCAATTTGCATATTTATTTAATAAAAGCTGTACATAAAAGACTGTTAATTATAATTAAGAAAAAATTATATAATAAGACATATTTAAATGTTTTGTGCTTATTATATAATAAAATAAAACTATTAAACTATGTGTTTATTTGTATTAAAAATGTTAATATTTGTAAAGAAATACTTTTTTTTTTGCTGTTTTGCAATTTTTTTTTGTATTTTAAAATGTAAATTTGTATGTTATAATTTACAAGAGTTTTGTACTAAAAAAATAATTTTTGGAAGCTAATATGATTTTTAATAATAATAAAAAATCTATCTTAATTATTTTGAAAGTTATAAAGTATTTGATAAAATTGTATTGTTTAAAAATTTGGCTCTTCAGATTTAGATATAAAGTTGATATAGAAAAGATTAATTTAATCAAAAATAAGAATATAATATCTGGTTTGTTATATATATTAGTAAATAAATTTTTAAATAATATGATTTATTTATTAGAAATTATGAAGTCTTTTGTGATCAATTTTAAAAAATACAGTCTATGATCTTTTTCTTTTAATTTGGAAAATAAGATTATAATTTATATAGATATATAGTAATGTCTTATTTAATTTAAGTAATTAATTACATATAGTAAAAATATGAATTATGTTTAATGTTAATTACTTAGTTTGATTTTATATATTAGATAATAGTTGGGTTTTATTCATTAAATTAAAATAAATAAATAAAATAGTATTAAATATATTAAAAAAACTTTTTTATAATGATTCTTAAAAAACTTATAAAAAAAATCGAATTTAAAAAAATATTTTTTTAGTTTTTTTATAATCAAAAAATCAATAAAAAAAAGCTTTATTATATTTTTTAATATAAATTTATTTTTTAAGTTTTTATTATAAAATAAATTTAAAATACATTAAAATTTTCTTGAATAAATAACTTATATTTTGGTGTTTAAAATTTTTAAAAATTAAAATAATTTATGTAAAAACTGTTTTTTGGTTTTATATAATATTTTTAATATTAAATTAATTATTAAAAACAATATTAAATTTTTTTAATATTGATTATATTAGTTTATAACAATATGTTATTATTTATTTTAAAGCTTTTTAAGTTTATTAAAACTGTTTTTATTTATTAATTAGTTTTAATAAAAAAACAGCATTTAAATTTTTTAAAATTAAAAAAGTAATTATTTTGCAAAATATTTTTAAGACCAAATTAGTAAATTTTTTTAATAATATTACTATTTAAGTATATAATTAAACAAGCTTTATTTTTTACGCAGATCTACTATTAGAGGCACCGAACACTGGTTTTTTATGCTATTAGCAGCTACTGCCTCTGCAAAAATGGTAAATAAAGACACGTGCACAAGATAGTAGCGATTCTGCTTTTTTTCGCGGCTTTTGCTATGTAGGAAACCAGCATTTTTGCCCCCATTCATATAGTAAAAATTATTAGCATTCAACGATTCAAAATTTTCACAGTCAGTAATATGCCTTTTTTTGGAAAAAGTGTGAAAGCTTACAAAGATCTTATAACCATAGCACACTTTATTGGCTTCATTACACCCACACTCTCTTTTCTGTTGAGCAAACTAGAGTTAATTGAAGTGTTTTTCTGTTATAACTTGGCAGCTGTTTGTCGAGCTTACATAGGAAAGTGATTAACCACACCCCCATTTATTGTTTTATCATCTTGATTGGTATGTTCAACAGTTTTTTTACGGGAACAATATGGCCAAAAATAAGAAAACTGAAACATGGTGAGAATGGTATCAATTTTGCAGGTGGTTTCCCTTATTATTCATTTTCTATAACTATCGTATCTCCTGAAGAACTTCCAGCTCTACCAATTTCTAACATTTGTCGTGCTTGTTCATTTGCAGTATCTTTAAAAGCACGAGAAAACCTCCCAATCCAATTTTGGATCGTATTCACTTTTGGAACGTCCTTCTGCACAATCTCTCCTGATTCTACAAATCTCATAAGTTCAACTTGCATTTCTTTTGCTGACATGCGATCTCGAGGGTTTGAATTTCCGTTTATAAAGAAACTTTGCAACAACATATTTATCTTTTTTGACATATGTTTTCCCTTTCCCTTTCCACCCATTTTCTGATTTTGTTTTAGCGCCCATCCTTTTGGTAGTGGGTATTCTTGATCGATCAGGCTATGATTCTTTTGATTAAAATTCTATATAAGACTTTGTGAACACAATGAAGAGGCTTACCTCGGGCTGAAAGCAGCGGCATCTTAATTTATATTTTACAAATGTGAGGTTGATATCAAACAATCTTATTATTTTATTTAGAATCAATTCAAGAAAACACACTGACCTCGTGATCTTTTTTTGGCCTCTCCAATAGTCAGTTCTATCATTGATTGATTTCCAACATCATCTACTCTTTGAGTATCCTCGGTCTAACAATCTCTGTATTACATAAATTTGCTACAGCTGCTGGTGAATAATTCTCCAATCTAACATTTGCATAGGGATTTTTCTTGACTTAATCTGCTCGTCAAAAACGCGTTTCAGTATGTTTTCATCACTCCATTCATTTGGTGTACATACAAATGATTTTTTATAATTCATTGATTGGAATAAGGATTGTGTATCAGGATGTTTGATACCAAAAAGGGTTTCTCCATCGTATTTGGTAAGAATTCCTAATTTTTTCCATATGTTGTTGGGTGTTTCGCCTTCAATTGATCTAATAGATGTTTCATCTTGATATATATGTAAATAACAAGTAGACTTGTTAATTTCTTGTACAATGAGTCGTTGTTGTCCACTTATCTTTGTCATTATTGTTGAGATATATCCTGTTCCTGCACCATAGTAATTTTTGAAAGACAATTGTATGTTTGTCAACTTTCAGAAACAATGGTACAAATGAAATGTCTTTTGTTAATTTCTGAACAAGAGCTTTATTATTGAAACCAAGGATTGAAAGACCCGAGTATTCTGTCTTGACACCAAATATACTTTGATACAAAGTATTGATTGCAGTCGAAGGTGAGTTTTCAATATTACTAGATTCTGAACCATTAGTACAAATAAAGCCAGGTTTCTGACAATTAGTTTGTTTTACTATTGTCATTATAAACTGTTGTTTGTTTAGTTTAAAACCAACACGCATATACAGTCGGTAAGGTATAGTAAAAACCTCATTTTCAAATTGTTTCTTAATCCACCAATTCCGAGTAAACAAACCATAATGTGTTTCAGAAATAATAAGACCTTTGTCAAGGAGGTTTACAGTGTATTGTTGACTTTGAGCTATATTATGACAAATGTTAAGAAAGACAGAACATTTAAAAACGAAGAAAAAACTATAATAAGTATAACCGCTAAATTTGATTATCATTTGTCGATCATTTGAACCGATCTGTGAATTAATTTTAATTATTATTAAAAATATATTATTGTTATTTTAAATTTAAAAAACTCTCAATAAAAATAATAATAATAATAAATTATACTTGGTAAAAAATTCTGGTTGTTAATATTATTATAAATATTAAAATTTAAGTTTTTTTAATTTAAATTATTTGGTTATATTAAGTTTTTTGCATGAAATCATATTAAATTTGATATTTATTATATTTTAATAATAATAAATTGGGCATATTTTATATTTTAAGTAAACTTGACTCGACCCGCAAATTTCAAATTTTGGTTTTCACAAAAAGATTGAAGATCTTTTATCTATAAATCAATGTGGATCACAACAACCCCGACGCGTCACACAACAAGGTTTAAACATAAATAATTTTTGTAGCATTTGTAATATCCCTTAACGGTTGTATTTCTTGTACTTCCGCCCTTTGCTATTCTAAAGTTCAAAGAATAACTTCACACGCTATTTTTGATTTCACCTTCCAGTTGCTAATGTTTCGTCCGCTTTCAAGGACGCTAACTGAGCGTTTAATTCCGATACCACTGGTTTCAACCCGTGCCTTTGCTAGCAGTCCTCACTTTTTCACCACGGGAAAAAAGTCTGACCCCAAATCAAATACTCCAAAGGTTGCTGAAACGAAAAAATGTGAGTTGAACAACTCGTCAACGAAGGGTTTCGAAAATCCTGAATTAATGAACCAATTTAATCATCAAAGCTTTCTACTGTTAACTCGATATGACAGCCTCTATATCAGCTGCAGTCAAACCTGCAGAAACTGCAAAACCTGTAGAAAATGCAAAAACTGTGGAGCCCCAAAAGTCTGATCCTATTGTCGTGAAAGAAAAAAGATCCTCCAAGGCCAAAACCTCAAAGGTTGCTCGAAGCACTCCTTTGCCCCCCCCCCTTAAAGGGCCCAAAAAGCCTCTAACCAGCTTTGGGCGTTTTTTTATGGAGCAGCAGCCTAAATTCAGAGCAAAATATCCTGACATGAAGATTACTGAGATCACAAAGAAAATTGGAGAAAATTGGAGAAATCTGGGAGATGAGGAGAAACAGGTAAATTTCTAAATCAGCCTGTCTTACATAGATTTCCTCCTCTAGTTAGGGTATAATCTTAAAGATTAATTGGTCATAGAATAATTTTTTGTAAATCTCAATCTCAAGACATATCAGCAGAAATATCTTCAAGCCAAGGCCGAATGGCAAGCAGAAGAGAAGAACTGGCTCGATTCGTTGACAAGCCTTGATTATGTTCGGGAGAATATACGCCGTAGAGCTCAAAAATTGAAGCCTATACGAGATCCAAATGCTCCCAGAAGACCTCAAGGTTCATATATGTGTTTTGCTAGTTGGCAGCAAAAACAACCAGAAAATTCAAAATTAACGGTGATGGAACGCGGTAAACTTATCGGGGAGAAGTGGAAATCGTTAAAGCCCGAAAATAAAAAGGTAATACTATCATTTGGCAAAAGGGTGTTTGTAAAAGAATGAGCTCATTATTTTCAAAATTCTATATTTCAGGTGTTTGAAGAGCATGCTGCGCGAGACAGAGAACGATATGACCATGAGCTCCTTGAATATAATAAGCAATTGGCGCAACTCAATCAAAATGCATGATCTTCAACATCGTTTCAGATTCAATAAATGAAATCTGTTAGTCAATTAAATCTCTTGGTCTTTGCTCTGATTGCTTTCATTTCTTGCATGTAATATACCTTATGGCCATGACTCCCGAGGGTATTTTCAAATTGATTCAATAGTAGTTCCAAAGATGGAAAGAGAAAACCATTAGGCTCATTCAATCACCTGAACAATTTGCAATATTGTTTATTTTACGAAACATTTTCCAAACTGTAATAATTTAGTGTTATGATATAAAGTTAATTAATTATAATAAGCTATGGGAATTCATGTTAAAAATTAAATTTCGAGAGAAAATCTTATTTAGAAAGTTTTTTCCATAGCCCTCCACACAAACAAGATCTCATATAATTTTTTGAGCATCGGCTATGTATATAATCCTTTGTTGACGAAAAGCAGCCACAACTGGAAAAAAAATTTCAATTGTGATTTGGTATATAACCATTTTGTAAATTAAAAGATATGCAACAATTACCGCGTGCATTGCCGATCCATTGGAACGCTTCGAGCTTTATTTATGATATCGACTGATTTTACCCAATCGTTTTCATAAAAATAAACGAGGTTTGAATAGAAGGTAGAAGAGAAAATTTTGAATTGTTGTTCTAACTCGGGTAGGGTCGTATGCAAATGGGCTGGTACCACGCAACGAAGTAGAGCGCCATATTCGACCAGCTGCCAATTTGGGTCACCTATTTATCAAATTGCAAAGACATATTCTTGAATTGAACAGTTTCATCGTGAATTATGGTATTAAATAAGAGATAAGGCAAGAAAGAGAATAATTATGATCAGACCTTCCATTGCCTTTTCTACCAGACCAGAAACATTTTTAATATAGGCGCCTAAATGTTCCCACGTGATAGGACATCGCTTTGTGAATACCTCCTCAAGAAAATCGCGGATTTCATTGATTTTTGGCTCTCCCGAATTGTTTTTTGCAAGCGAGGTCACATAATTTCTTAATTTAATCACATCTTCCATAATCCGGTTGAGTAATTTACGGGTTTGACTGTTGCAAAACAGGGTTAAATGAGATTTCTCTTGTGCTAAATAATTTCCAAATTGAAGGACTCGGTTGATATAAAATTGTGGAGCGAACCATTTAAGTTGAACATAAACGTATTTTACCTAAATCTCGTCCTTGTCGAAAAGTGTTATAATGTACATAAATGTTCTTCACAAAATTGACATAAAAATCAACCACCCATAAACTCAAATGAAGCAGAGATAATAGAGAGTCTAGATAAGAATTGTTAAAAATTATAATTGGCTCTTGAATCAATAAAATTTAACCATTTTTCACTAACCGTGAGCGAAAGAATTATTGAATGAGTAGCTGTTCTGGAAAGCGGCATCTACTGTTCTTAGCTGCATCAAGGCAAGTGTGTTTAAGTATTGCACGCCATCTTGATCTGGCCCCTTTAGTAAGGAAAGTTGAACTCCTAACAATCTATTCATTAGCTCAGATGATTGGGATGTATTTGATCCATCCGGAAAAACTCTTACGATATTCAGAAAAGCTGCTTCAAGAAGCAGCTCGATAAAATCTTTGTAAATTAAACGAGAAGAGATTAATATTTAAGATAGCAGAAAAAGTTCTTATAACCACTTCAAATACCATTCACTTTTTGTTCATGTGCAATCTTGATAAGCACATTTTCTAAATCAATGTGATCAATGTTGTTCAGTAGAGACAATGTCAATAGGGGAGCAAAAAAACTGACGATTGAGGTTCGATCAAATTTTGTCAGATAATTAAAAATTGAGGAATCAGCAATATCAATAAAATCAAGCTGTCCCGAAGACCGGACACAGAGAAGGACCGCGCTATTGGGAGATGTTGTAAATTGGGCAATGCTATCACCTCGGCTACTATGAATCCCCCAGACACTAAAGCTAGGTAAGCACTGGTTTTTCAAATCATCGATCATAAAAACTTCGTCATTAATTATTAGGTTCAAGGTTGAGCTAAAGATGAAAAAGTTTATTATTGAAAAATAAAGATAATAAGTTGATATCGATTCTAGACAACAAAAGCAAAAATCAAAAATGAGATTAATAACAAATACCATTCACGAAACTCAATTTGGCCATTATCAAAACCTATGACAACTTCTGTCTGATGTTGCCAGAGGCTTGTTATTAATCTTTTAGGTATATTAATACGGTCTAGCAACCGAGTATTTAGCTAATATAAGACTACAAATTATTAGAAGGCCTGATAAAATACGATGGTGATTAAAGTTAGAAATAAACTTACAAGTCTGTCATAACTCTTAGTTCCTTCTATCTTTGTGGGAACCGAATCCGTCTTATTTAACTCAAAGAATAATAGATTACTATGGTACATTCTCTTCCCTGATTTTTCTGTAAATATTTGCAAGTAATGATAAAATATCAAACATAATTTAGATTAGAAAAATTTTTGTTTATCAAGTTTAGGGTAAATATTCATCAATGGAGCACTTACCATTTTCTTCAGCCATCACCAAAACTACACGAACAATATTATCTTGCGGAGACGGTGAAAGCAATTTTAAATGAATTAATTGTCCACAATTTTTTGTATCCGCAGGATCTGCCATTGTAACTGATAAATCGATATTAGCAATGGTCCGACTTTCAATAGGTGAACTGCTTTGAGGCTTTTGATTTGCATCATCAAGCAACAATAAATCGATGGATACTTCGGATATCGTTACAACAGATGACAAAGAATTTGCGCTATATGTAGCTAGGATAAATCGGCCATCTGCGGATTCCAAGATTAATTTTATTGGTATATGAGAAAATTAATATTTCTCGAAACACTCGAAGAATTTAGAGGTATTGTTTTATAAAATTACCATTATTTAAGATGTAATCTGTGTGGGTCACGAAGCTATTAGTAGATACCTCTAGTTGTGTAGTATTTTTTAGAAAGATTCTTCGGTCTTGTTGATAAAATAAAGAAAGCTATAATTGTAAAAAAAATTTATGTGTACAATCAAATAACATTTAATGGGTTTTGATATTATCTGAAGAATTAATTAATCTAATAACAGAAAGAAAAGATACCTTCCCACTTGATGTGACTGCCACAAACGCCAGATGTCCGAATCGATTTCTAGGTCCTTTGAATGGTGCACGCTGATATGAATTGTTTGCGAGCTCCCACTATAAATCGAAAAACGAAAAGTTTATAATAAATAAACATTGATCAAGTTTCGCTTGTTCGTTATGTGGAGATGGCTTTAGATAACTCACTTTTCTTTCAATCGCCAGCCACCAGAACGCAACCACTGGTTCTTTTATATCAACATTCCAAATTGACTTCCATTCATTAATAAATTCTTCCATAAACCATAGCACAATAATCCCGGTACGATCAATCGAAGCCAATACATTTCCAAATTGATTGAACACGATATTAACGATGTCATTTCCCGCGTGAAATTGTTCAGTGTCAATTGTCATTGATCGAGATGCGTTCTGTGGATATGACCATTTATCCACATACACATCAGATGCGGAGAGATTATTTCGCATCGGTTTCAAAATGTGAACTCCGTCACGTTCTTTAGGTGACACCCAGGCAATAACGTTTTGAGAGGACCATGCTATTTTACTGTACATTAAAAGAGTGATTGATAGGTTTAATTGGAATCTGTGTATAAATCAGTAACTTCAAAAAGCGTTTCTAAAAATAACTATCTAAAAAAGAAACAACATAACAGAATTTCAATCAATAACCTGATGCACTGGCTGAAGCGCAGTTGATTGAATAAATCTTCCACAACACCTGTCGGGGATTCATCAATCTCCTCAATTTCTTCGACCTTTGGTACTAGGACCCGTCGTTTTTTGCCGCTTTCTTCTTCTGTTTTAATATTTTCACTTTCAATTTCGTTGCTTGAGGCTGAGGATTTTCTTTTCCCAAGTGAAGTGAAAGTTGGTCTGTCGGCGATTCCAAAAAACTCGGCAATTGCGTCAAAAGACATAGTAATAAGGCAATTTAATAGCTTAAAAAGTAATTTTAGAAAGTATATTTCTTCAAAAAAAAATGAATATTACTGCCAAGTTTTACGCTTTTTATTGAAAATTGTTAAGTGATCAAGATTTAATAAACGATAACACCTTAATATGAATATATATAATTAAATCTTGCAAATATTGACCATTCAATTTTTGACATTTCATATTGTTCAATAATGGGCCAAGAATTGGTTTTTCTTTGAAATTTCACGCCCTTTTGTTTCTATATCTTTAGTTTTGTGGGTTGCGGTACGGCCATTTAAGCTGGTAATGCTTTTCTCTTCTGAAGAGCATAATGTGAGGCTCTGGGCCTATTTCATGAACAATTATCAACAACATAATTAGAAGATTTTTATTGTCAAATAAAAATTCCTTTTTTTTGCTAAAAATAAAATTAATTCCTTTGTTTCTTCTTACCATGAATTAAGTAATGCTCCCATCCTTCCGATTGTTTTAACCCGAGGCTTCTCCATTCTATTTCGGATAAGAGCTTACCCCTGGGCATATATTGAGCAATTGCTCGGGGCAACGTGACATGTCTAGTAGAGTACAAAATTGTGAAGGTTGATGATTCGATTACCAGCAAAAGTTCAAGGAGAGTCAATTAGTCACTGTTTCTTTATAAATATGACTATTAAACAATAGGTTAAGGAAAAACTATTTTAAATTTTCAAATCCTTCAATTGAAAAGTAGTAATTTCTTTTGATACCTATATTCTTTTTCTTTGTCTGTTAAAAAATGAATTAAACCGTTAGATAAAGGGATTGAAAATATAAAATTTTTTCTTAAGAGACACGTAAACAAACCATAATATCTTCCCGAGTATATAATCTCGTCTTCCCACTTTTGGATATCTAATGCTCTTTGTTCTTCCCAGGTTATATTTACCGGAGCTTTCCTGAACAAAGGTTGACACAGAATATTACACAAGTTAAAGATATGACTTGATCTTCGCCTTTGGGGGACTCACTAAAACGAAACTAGAGTTTCTTGCTAACCATTCTTCTGGGACTTTTTGACATTCTTGTTGGGTGGGCTGGTCAACTTGCATTTTAAAGTTCCTTCGAGTTGTATCCTTTGTTTTTGTAGCAACTAATTGAAGAAAGCCAGGTTGGTTCAAATAGGTGATTTAGGCTAAGACTGATTTTAAAGCAAATAACGCGTCTGAAATGTTAGGCACGTGATATATAAAGCTCTGATTCATTTCGTTTAGCAAAATTGGTTTTATTTGAAATTTTTTTCCATTATTTTTTATTACTAATTAAATTTCAATTACAAATAACCAGTTTAAAAAGTCATAAAACACTATTTTTATTTAATTTTTCCAAAGCAGCTTGTATATTAAGAGTTATAAAATTGTAGTTCTTATTTTTGTAAAATAATCTAAATGCATTTATTTTTTATAAAAAGTTTTATGTTAAGATTTTTATTTAAACTTTTAAAACTTATATTTTGTTTTAGTTTACTAAATTTGTTTAAAACATATTAAATAGTAAAATTAATTATTAAGTTATTATTATAAATTGACCAATTATTATTTTTATTGTTAATGAATAAGATTTAATTATTATCTAATATATAAAAACAAATTAAGTGTTTTTAATTATGTAGCTTACACATTTTTTACATTTAATTAGTCATTTAAATCAATTAAAATATTATTATACAGATATAAACAATTTAAAAAAAATTATATTTTTTATAAAAACCAAAACTAATTACAAAAGTTTTAATAATAATTAATATCTAAAAACTTATTAAATAAGTTATATTAAATATATAGTACAGAATTATTATTATTAACTAAATTACTCTTTTTTATAGTTGTTTTATACTTAAATTTATATAATTAAATCTTATTTCAATGTTTTATTATTAATTAATACATAAAAATTATTAATTCCAATATTATTTTTTTAATATTTTTAAAAACTAAAACAGTTTTTGCAAACCAATTTCTCAAAATTATGTTTTTACAAAAAATAATATATAAACTATTATCAAATTTTTTTAAAAATAAAATCTGCAAAACTAATAATAACAAAACATAAGTATTTATTAAAAACTTCTAAAAACTAATATATTTTAATAATAATTTCTTATACATATTAATATTTTTATTAAATATAAAAATATGATCAGAAAGTTTTATTTCTATATATAAATATTATATATTTAAATATAATTTGTTATAAAACTATTTATAAACTATTATAAAAAATTTTTTATATAATATTTTTATTATGTAAATATGTAAATTAATTAAAAATTTACTTATAAAACCAAACAACATGTGTAAATTAGAATGTTATACTATTAAATTTATATTTAATTTATATTTTTAAGTAAAAATTCATGTATTATATTTAAATTAGACCTGATTTTTTAATAAATATATAAAAAAATATTTACAAAATAATAAATATTATTGTAAATAACAATATTATTTGTTAAAATAAATTATTTTTAAATAGAAACAAAAAGTAAAAAAAAATTGGTTCTTATTAATTTTTTATTTTATTTGTTATTTGGTTTTATTAAACTTAAATTTGTTTTAAAAAATAATATTAAGTTATTTTATATAGATTTTGTTTTTGAAACTTTTTTGGTTATTGTTATTAAAGTTTTTATTAATAGTTTTTTTTTGATTATACTTAAGATTATAAAATTTTTTGTATTAGTTTTTGGTTTTTTTCTACTTTTGTTGTATTTTATGATATTTTTTTTGGCATATTTTCTAATAATGTTAAAAAAAAATTTGGTATTTTTGGTGTTATTATTTTAGTTAAATTAAAGTTTATTAGTTTGTAATAATATATTATTATTAATTTTAAAAACTCTTTTTTTGTTAATATTATTTTAAATAACTAATTTGTAATAGTTAAAAAAAATATATTAAGATTTTTTTGTTTAACTAAAAAGAAATTATTACTTTAAAAAACAATTTTAAGACTAAATTAATCAATTTTTTTTAGTTATATTGTTTTTAAATTGATTTTTTAAGTTAATAATTATACTTGTTTTATTTTTTGTTTTCTAATTATTATTATTATTAATACTTTACTATTGTAATATTTAACTTTTACAAATTTTTAAATTTTATTATAATAAAACCAATACTTATATCTGATAAAAAATTTTTAAATATTATTATTATTATAGATATCAAAATTTTGAATATTTGTTTGCTAATTATAAAATGCTACTACTTATTTTTTCTAAGTTATTTGTTAGAATTATTGTTAATTTTAAGCTTTTTGTGTTATTTTTTATTAATAAAAAATTTTATACTGAGATTTCTATTTTTAAAATTTTTTTTTTATTGTTTTTTTGGCCACTTTTATTGTTAATTCTGTTATTAAGTCTAGATTAGATTTTCTGAATTCTAAAATTTCAAGTTTAGTTTTTTTGATTTAATCTATTGTTAAACTAATTAGTTTTTTGGTTACTTTAGTTATTACTTTTTTAAGTATTTTTTCTGTATTGTATGTAAAAACTAAAAATATTGTTTTTTGTATTTAAAATAAAATATTTGTTCTTAATAAAACAGTTAATTAGCTTTTTCTAAATATAGCAATAATTAAAATTGAACATAATTTTAATAATATTTATATAAATAAGTATAATATTAGACTACTTAATAATAAACTTTATAATAAATTAATTACTTTTTAAAAATATCAACTTAATAATATTAAATCTAATATAAATATAATTATTAAATAGTTAAATAGTTTAATTAAAAATAATAATATACTACTTATTATTATAAATAAGATGTTTTTTAGAATAAGTTTTTTAAATTAATATAATTTAGTTTAAACTAAATTTATATTTAATTATATATAATAAATATATAAATTATATTTAATTTAAGTTTTTTAATTTAATATATTATATTAGATAGTATTTAGATTACATATTAAATTTAAATTTTTTTTTATTAATATAGAATTTATTATTAATATAGAATTTATTATTAATATAATTTTAATTAAAATATGAATAAAAATATTTTATATTTTTATTAATAAATCTTATTTTTTTTTAATATTACAATATTTTTTTAACATAAAACATTTAAATTAAACTATTAAGTTTGCCAAACTTTATAAATAAAGATAAAATTATATATTAGAAAAAATATAATAATTATTTCAAGTTTTATTTATTTTATTTATTTATAAACATATTAGATTTTTATATTAATTATATATTTTATTTTATTTTTAACATTTAATGAGTGAGATCCAAATACTACCTAGTATAATACATCAAATAATTGATCTAAACTAGGTATAAATCATGTATTTTCTATATATAACCAGCCACTCAAGCCGATTAGGACAACACTAAACACCTATATAGACAGAAACAGAATACCCAATACCTAAAAAAAATAAAAAAGACTTATAAAATCCAAAGCTAGTACCAAATGTCTTGGCAATACTAAGCAATCTAATCACATCAACAAAAAGCACCGAGAGCAGCCCAGAAACTGAAACCAAAGCTAAACCATCACATGGTATCAGTCTATTCTTTTCCATAAATACATAATGCTTAGCATGAACAATCCAAACTTCATTCCTGAAAGCAAACCAAAAGTTATGTACAAAGTCCACAATCTTCCAACCTGTTATTTTTGCATCATTAAAAATAAACACAGTCTCTTGAAGCCAATTATTAAAAACAAAGTCTTTGCAAAAAGCCATACATACTGCCATATTTGAAACACATAAAAAAAACAACTGAGACACACATAAAGAAGAGCAAAAAAGACTAGAAAGCACCTCAAGTAACTGCATGAGTTTTTAACAATTAGCGATAAACAAAATCATCAACTATGCAAGAAAAAGCATGATTTGAGATCTCAATATCACCATAATACAGACACAATACACTAAAGTAACACTTATCATACAGATGCTTCTATATAACAACCAACAACTAATGATGTAAAGCCTTCATAAAATATGTATAAACACTAGCAATTGGCCTACTAGTGAAACCAGCAGCCATGTACAAATCAGGATGCCATATTAAAAATGAGCTAGACCAATTAACATCTGACAGTAAACTATTATCCAGAACCCTATATTCAAAACTGACTTCCCAATGTGCATGATGAATAAACTGAAAGATTCTATGAACAAAATGCCTAAAATTGCCAGAGACAATACTACCTTCAGCCAAAATATAATGTTCATCCAACTGGAGAAAGAAATACCATAAAGAAAGAGAAGCTGCATTGGCAAGCATGTCAGTATGCACATTACCTGAGATATTTGAATGCCCTTTTATTTTGTGCCAACTAATGTTCAAATTTTTTTTCCAAATAATATTTACTATGTGCTAATGCTCAACTCAACACTAATTTCAAAAATCTGAATGCACTAGACCCAATTCCAATTTGCATGCATCCAAAGCAGCCTAACTGTCTGTAAAAAAACAAACTGAGCTAAGAGAAGGAACATACTTAAGAGTCAATGCAACAGTCTGTAATTCTGCCAGAATAGAAAACATCATATTTAAAACCCTAACTCCCAAACCCAGATCAATATTCTCAAAATAAACTGCTACACCAGTCTTAACATCCATACTCCCCAAGTTCTTTAAAGATCTATCAGTATAAACAGAAAGACTGTCAGCTATAACATCCAACAAATGATTACATATAAGTCTAAATTCATCAGACTTCAAAATATTTGAAGGTTCAGAAATACCAAAAGAAGCTAAGCAATTAGGAGGAGAAATCTTATCATTAAGAAAGCTAACAGAACACTCAAACCAACCAGAAACAGGGCCACACAGATCCAACCTTTTCCAATGCTTGAATGTTTTCTAATCAAATACAGAACCATCTTTACAACAAAGCTGCTTCACAAAAGCAATGCTATAGCACCAAAGGGATAGAAAAAACTTAAAAATTTCAGATTTGCCAAGAACTAATAACATAAAAGTCCCATTACAAAAACAGAAAGAGCTGTTTATATGACCACTCAAGAACAACTCACATCTAAAAAAAATACAAACCACATCTGCCAGAAAATTATTAGAAGCATTAATTCTAATATGAGCAGAAAAAACCAAAGAATAAAGCAAACTTCAAGCCAGAACTTGCAAATCATGAGACCAGTACAAAAACAAACAACTTAAAATTCCAATAAAGTTCACAAAACACATTATAAAAGCTACTTTGTTCTTAGCCTGAATCTGCTCAAAAGTCTTCAAACTATTGTTACAAATAAACTGGGTAGGGTATGGTGATAACGTTTGGTGTTCTAGTTTAGAGTTGTCTTCTAAAGTTGTTTGCTTTTTCTGCCATGTTAGTGTTATCAGTCTCTAAAGGTCTATTTCTGGCTGTAAATTTACCCATTAAGTCCTTTGGTTATAAGGCACAGAGTTTGTTTTCTGTTAATTGCAACGTTTTCCAAAAAAATGTGAACTTTTTTCTCCATGCTAACAAGCACAGTTGTTAGGATCCAGCAGTGTCTTTTTGCTCTTCTGGTAAGCTATCAAGATAATGTTAATATCCAAACTTAGGGGGAGCTTCTCTCTTTTACCAGGCTATTACAAAGCCTATTCCAAGACAGTCAATTTTCTTATATTGCTGCTCCCAAAAAATAAAAAAAAAATAAAAAAAGAAAAAAATAAAAAGAAAAGAAAAGAATTAGTTCCCATCAATCACTATGATCAAAAGCGATTGATCCAAATTGTTTTTAAGGGTTTGAGGCATTTATGCCAATGGCATCTGTCCTGGAACAAAGTAGAAAATACTGATTTTAATTTTAATTAAAATCCATAAGATTGGAGAGCATAAATTGGTAAATGGGATTTTGTTTTTTAATTTATTATATTTTGGATTATGAATATATAATAAGTATATTACAAAGTAAAATTGATTCTTAACTAACTGTCTTTTCAACTTCTACAACTACTTGCTTTTATACATTCTTTTGGAAAATTAAAAGGCAGACCAGATTTTAATTTCAAGTCCTTATGGATTAAAGCATTCTACTTATTACATATACTAACAAGAACAAAGCTAAATTGTATTTTATAGCTGACAATAAAATGAAAAACTGCCATCACCAAATACAAAAATTGCTTATTAGAAACAGTCTTCTTTAGAACAAGGTTGGCAAAAAACAAACATTAGAATATATCTTAGTCAAGCTAGGCTTTGACAAACTCTCAGTTGACAAAAAGATATCTAAATAGTGATAGAACTTGTCTTTCTTGACAATAAAAATAGGTAAACTACTGATAGACAAATTAGGGTAATTAACTATAATTAACAGAAATGACTACTGTTTTATCATTATTAATAGAAATGTTATTGATCTGAAAAAATTCACTAGCAATATTAAGAATGTGCTGGATTACAGATTGGTTGCTATCAATCCAGATTGTGTTATTAACAAAAACACTAGCAGTAAGAAAAAATATCAATTCAGCTTAAGATTCCAAATGGTCTGTTTTGACAATGTAATAAAAGTTCAGTCTATATTCACATACACTTTCCTGTCTCTTAACTTCACACAGAAAGGAATCATAAAATATGCACCAAAAAATTTAATAAATTTGTCATATATTTTTATTCTAACTAAGCTTCTTCTAAGATGTTCTCATCTAACAGAATTATAGACTTTTCTTATGTCTTGTAAGACCAACCAGAGTTCACAATTTTTTTCTAAAACATTCTCAATAACCAAACTAACAGCAAAAATAAGAGATTGTGTTGTCATATTTTTTAAAACTGAAAAATTGTTTCTATGTAAAACATTAAAAGTGCTACACACTAACAAAATTCTGTATAAAAGATTCTTAGAAAGAATTTTACAGACTGTTTTAATCAAAGCAATTGGCTGAGTATTAGTAAAAATGTCTTTCCAGTTGTAAGACTTAAGGATCATTGAGATCCAAGCTTTTTTCCAAGCATGAAACACCAACTCACAAGACAAACAAGAATTTAGAAGCACCAAAAACATATCTAAAACTAACCTGTTATAATGCTTCCAGAGCTTATTTGAGACTCCAGAAAAACCAACAGCTTTGCCATTAAACAGATTAAAAACCATACTAAGCAACTTATTGAGACCAATTGAACACATTACATTTGAAAAAGCATTATCAAAAACATGCTCTAAAGACTGGTATTGACAAGACCAATTATCAGAGAAATCCACTACCACCTTATGTTTTCTAGTCCAGCCCTTTATAATCTTATTTACTTTGGTCTTAACCAGATCAGGTTCCAAAATCAGCTCATTTTTAACAACCAAATAGTTCAAAACCACCTTTTGGAAAGGATACTTTAGTATGCTTCTAATTGTGTAATCTTTATTGACTGCAAAATTCTCCATTTGTTTATTAATAGCCAAATTAATTTCTAACTCCTTAGTTCACAATGACTTAGCAAGCTTAAAAGCACAATATAATTTGCATATACTAAAAAGAGCTAAATACACATGATTAAGATCTGCATCAGAATCCAACAAAGTCTGAACAGATGATACTTTATCAATGTTCAGAGATTTTCAGCAGCTCATCAGAGCCTCAAACACACCATTAACATCTCCATGCAAAGACTTAACTATACTTGACACCAAAATTTCCAACTTATGAAACTTAAAAGACTTTTTGATAAAAATACTGTCAAAGTTCTTAAACCATTTTTTTTTGAAAATTTTATTTACTAAGAAACACATTACTTTGTAAATAGCATTTCACATAGCATTCAGATTCTTAAACCTTTCAGTCACAAAAAACTCACTGGAAAACATCACTGTATTCACTGCCATAAACTCTTTAAATTTGCATCATTTTGCTTTATTAACATACTTGATATCAAACTTTCAATAATTCTTATTTGCTTGCTTGTGAAGAAAGTTCAGCTGCAAATCTAAAAGCCCATCCAGACTCACAGACACAAAAACAGATCAGTAATTAGTGTTAAAATGCTTACTAACATCCAAAACATCACAACCCACTACTGCATTAACCAAATTTGAAGAGATAAACACATAATCTATAGTCTTTTCAGAACTTCTTAAATTTTTTCATATAGAACTCTTTGCAGCCAAGCTTTCCAACAGAGAATTCACTAATTCTAAATTGAGATATTTCTTGAAGTTAACACACCTATGAAAACCATCTTCATTAAAATTGCCACTCAGAATAATGAAAAAAGATTCATTCACAGTCTTTGCAATCAGAAAGTTGACCTCACCAGTTTGAAAAAAATGAATAGCCAGGAAAGTACCAGCATAGAGCCTCAATATTAATACAGAAAGTTTATTTTTAAAAAACAACTTGACAAAAAAGAGCTAACTATGCACTTCAGAAACTTTGCACACATGACAAGCCAAAAAAATGTTCATGATAATAGCAACATCAAAACCCAAGTAACCAGAATTCAAACCAGCAATCTATAGATAGGCTTTACTCTTTAACTTAGTTTCAGTAATAATTGAAATCAAATTGTCCATATTCTTGTGCCAACAAACAATATCTTTTTGCTTTACAAGATTGTTCATACCCTAAGCATTACATGTAGCAATTTTACAAACCAAACTGCTTATTGAGATAAAGAAAGAATCAATGAATCCAAACCAGAACACAAATGATTCAACCTTTCTAAAACCAAATTAACTGAAACTTCCAAAGCCACTATTTTTGACTTCAAGCCATCCACCTTGGTGGTGAGAACCTTGGAACTACTTGTGCTGAAATTAGCAACTGCATCAAAGCCAACTAAGGAAAAAAAGGTGGACAACTTTAACACACTGTCCAAAACCATATCCAAATTCAAGTTAGGAGCCAAAAAAAACTAGAGCAATTGGAAAGAAAGCGTGAAAGGATGTAGTCAAAGACACCAATTCAACAAAGCTCAATTTTTTTACAAAAACAGAAATCTGATTAGCCAAAAGCTCTATAGAGCATTCTATAATTGTCAAATGCTCACTTAAGCCAGAAACAATAAGGGAAGCAGAATTCAAAGGAGAAGATATTACACCCAGAAGTGAACCAACACCAAACAGAACTGACAAAACCACACAAGATGGAAAACCACTAGCAATTTGAGCCCAAGTTTTACCTCCAAATGAGACAAGATACAAAATAGAAGCCTGTTTTTTCTTATATATTGTTACAGTTGAAACCTATACTTCTTATTAATTATTACATGTATTAGCTACTAATATTATATAATTAGCCACTCTATTTTTAGATAGTGATCATTGATCTAATCATTGATCACTTTTAATAGCTATATAAGCAATGAATCTCTTAGCTGTAAAAAAATATGTAAAAATATAAGAATTAAAAAAAATAAGTAAATAAAATAACAACTTTTATCTTAATTATTCTCTTATCACTAATTTCTTTTTCCCTACCTTTAAGTATTTAATTATCTTGGGATAAAAAATTACTTGTTGGTTGTTTCCTATCTTTTTTCTGAAATATGTAATTGCAGCATTTGAAAATTATTGAATAAAATATGACTGAAGAACACATTTGATACCTAATATTAAATTCTAAAAGCACCAATGTAAGGCATAAAATTATACCAATGTGATCATTTGTTGACAGTACAAACTATCTCTCTACCTTCAAATTCTCTGGTTATCCTTGAAAAATATAGTGACTAAGATATTTTATAAGACTGATTTTGCACATTAAATCCATACTTATTTAATTTGTTCTTTGAAGTTGAATTTCCTTTAATTTCTTTTATTACCCTATAATCCTGTTCTTTCTTGCTATTTGTTAGCTTGTTACTTCAACCTGTAACATAAAAGTAATGCTTTCTGTAAGGTTGTTAAAATCCATTTTGTTTTTTATTGTATAAATAATTATTTATATCTGTCACAACAATCAGAAGAACACTTTAAAGCACACAACAAAAACAATCTAAACTTTATTGAACTCAATCTTTTGCCCTCCTGTTTAATTTGTTTTCCCATTAAAAAACAATCCAGTAGACAATTCCAAGCCTTTTGGAACTGGTTCCTGAATGAGCATTCAGCTGAAACTTACCTAGTCTATACAACTTATTACTTTGACCAAGCTTATTCTGAAAACAACTTTGAAGAAAAAAACAACAGCATCAATCAACTTTTATACTCTACAACCTTTGAACAACAGCCCCCTAATTTTGAATACCTGAATCACCAAATTCATATTTGGATTGCTGCCCATTAGTTAGCTAGAACTTCCTTTGAAACAGAAGAAAAAAGCTATTAAACCATCTCTGTTTTTAATCTTTTCTTAAGTGAATCAGAACATTCTATACAAACAGCTACTCCTGAACCAATGGCTAATAACTCCATACAACAAAACATTCTGATCGCTCTCCAGAACATACAAACTGCTTTAAGATGAAAAAATAACACATTACTACTCTTGTTCAGAGGTAATGCACAAGATCCAATTGAATGGTTAGATGATTTTGAGAGAACAGCTACTGCCAACCAATATGACACTGAATACAAGTTCCAAATTGTTGGTGGTTAGTTTTAAGGCTCTCCTGCTACTTGGTTCTCACAAAAAACTGATGTTGGTGTTCACTAAAGAATCATTAAATGGGCACCAACAAATGCTGAAGAAAAAAACACTTCTTTTACAACCCAGTTTGAAACTAAATTTAGAACTCCTATCCTAATATCCAAATGACATATGGAATTAGAAAAAAGAATCCAACATCCTGGCAAAGTGGTAACTGAATATGCCAAAGTCATCAGAAAGTTAATTAAAAGAATAGACTCTGAAAAAAACTGGACAAAAGAGCAAAAGATTCATTTCTTTACAAAAGAATTGAGAACAAATCTGTCATATGCTCTTTGGCCCCTTCTGGTCTTAAAAGATAATTCCACAATAGATATGGCTATTGAACTTGTTTAGAGAATAGAAGACAATCAAAAAATACACCTAGGATTCACACTTCCAGTTTTTGCTCCTGCTTTTGTTATGGCTCTTGTTCCTTAAATGACTGTTATCTTTTTTGCTGCCCAAATTCAAGACCCAAATAAACAGTTAATAGATAAACTTACAGCTAATATTGTCTGGTTACTGAAACTCTTAGCCCAAGCAGTTAGAGAAAATTAACAACCCCAAAGACCCAGATTTAAATCCCATTTTAATCAATTTTAGCAACCCCCTTATCAAAGGCAACAAAATCATGACCCATCTGTGTATTATTATTGTGAATTAACTGGATATTTCTCCAAAGATTGTAACAATTCTTTCCTGTCTTCTCCAGCTCTCAGAAACAATGACAATTAAAACAACAGAACCATTAACAACAATGTCTCCAACCAAAGACTCAATCATGCCAACATCAATTTCTTTGAAGAAAATTTCTTAGTTGAAGTCACTGTTTATTAGCCTTTAAACTAGTAGACACACCTTCAAAGAGTGAGAGTACATACCAACCAGAAAAAAACCTCTTTTATGCTTTTAATCTAACTGATAATGATCATGACATAGATGAACTAGCAATTAACACCTCTGAATTAACAAGAAAAAAGAAAGAAGCCAAGGTTGATTTTATTCTGAACCCAAACAAAGCATCCAAATCAACTGCTGATAACAATAAGCCACTAAAGGCCAAAGTTTTTAAGAATTCTCTAAAGTTGGAATCCCCAGAAATAGTACAAAAATCTGGTTCTTATTCTGTTGTCAAAAATCTCATAGAAATGCCTGCTCACATTACTTTTGACCAGTTAATGACCCATCTCCAATTTAGAAAAAACCTTTGCAAATCTTTGATTTTTAAAAAAAAGACACCAAAAACCAATAAACACCCATGTCAAGCTGGACTTGCTAACAACAGCAATGTTATCTCTCTTATTTGTAAAGCCCAAGTGGCTGGTTATTTTATTAATCTAATTCTGGATAGTAAATTATCTGTTAGTATTATTGCCAAACACTTTTTAGAAACAATTGACAGAAAAATTAATGAATCATCTACAAGACCAATAACCAATGTACATGGTAATAAGAAGAAAAATCTGGGCATAGCCAAAGCTGTTTCTGTCTGAATTAATGGCATTAGCATTGAAACTAACATGGAAGTATCTAAAGCAAAAGAATACACCATAATAGTTGGCAATGAATGGCTTAAAAAAGCAAAAGCCTTACTTAATTATGAACTCTGTAAACTAACCATCAGATGTGGTAAGAAACCCATTGTGGTTAAGTGTCACCATTGGACAACTCCTTCAGTACCCAAACAAAGCCAAGAAAAAAAACAATCAGATGAATCAGATGATAAAAAAAGTGACAAAAAAAATGAACAAGAAGAACAAAAAGAAACTGCTAAACTTGCTTACACTATTTTTACCAGCAATAGCAAGCCATTATATAATATTAAAGCAGATAAAAAAAAATCATGGTAAATGGCAAGCTGATCTGCTGGCCCTATTATGATATTCTCAAAAAAATCTTTGATAGAAAACCTGACAAAAAAGCAAAATATAGTTATTAGTGACATGGTCCTTGTGCCAGATGCTGGTGTGATAAATCTTTGTATTCCCTTAGTAATAAATACAAGTCCTGTCTAATCTATTACAAAGATTGGGAGCTAATTAGTTTGATACCCAGAGAAAAACTAAAAGAAGTACAGAAGTTCTTTGAAAATGAACCACCTAAAATCCAATTACTAGTTGTAAAACAAAGAAAACCTTCTCCTAAAGAAAAAAAAGTGGACATTGAAAATCTGTTAGTTAGAAATAGCCCAGTTATCTTAAAAGAAAGTGATACCTCTGGACAAACCCATGTGATACAACACACTATTATCACAAAAGAAACTTATCTCATCTATTTGAAGCTTTATCAATCCAATTGACACAATGATGAGTTTATCAAGAAAGAGATAAACCAGATAAAAAATCTTGGATTTATACCAAAAACCAAGAATAAATAGCTTTCTTAGTTGTAGTAGTATCCAAGAAAGATAGAACTCTACATTTCTGTGTTGACTACTGCCAATTAAATGCCATTACTATAAGAGACATGTATTTACTTTCCAAAATTGATGCGATGTTAGATAAATTCAATGGTGCTGTTTTTTTCTCAACTATTGACTTAACTGCTGAGTTCTGGCAAGTAGAGATAAATTCAAAAAGCAGAAAAAAAACTGCTTTTATTACCAAGTATGGTACCTATGAATTCACAGTCATGTTTTTTGGTCTCACTAATGCCCCTTCTACTTTTCAATAACTGATGAACAAAGTATTTGAATCAGTAAAAGAAAACTTTGTTCTAGTCTACTCAAAAACCTGGGATAAACATCTTAAATATTTACAGAAGGGTTTTGATCTGCTTAAAAATACTGGCCTTAAAATCAACTCAATCAAATCTTTCTTTGGATAACAATCCACCCAATTCCTTGGTCATCTTATTACAAAAGATGGAATCTTCCTTGACTTAGCTAAAGTTAAAAAAGTTCAAAACATTAGACAATCAATAAATGTTTCTGAACTATGCTTTCTCCTTGGTTTGACTTCTTACTATTGCAAATTTATTAAGAATTTCTCTAAAATCGTCTTTTTTCTCAATCAACTACTCAGAAAAAATGTTAATTATTACTAGAGCACTTATCAACAAAAAGCTTTTGAAATTCTGAAGAAAAAACTTGTTACTGAACTAATTCTCAAACAACTTGATTTGGACCAACTTTTTATTTTCTACACTAATACATCTGGCTATAAACTTGGTGCTGTTCTTTTACAAAAAGATAAAAATGACAGAGAACATGTCATAGCATATGCCAGTAGATCCTTTACATCAGCAAAAAAAAACTATTCAGTTACTGAACAAGAATGTTTAGTAGTAGTTTGGACTATTAGTTACTAGAATCAATATCTTCTTGGTACAAAATTCTTATTGGTAACAGATCATCAAGCCTTGGTTTGGCTGTGCAATAAAAAAAAGCTGAAACACAAACAAATAACTCACTAGATACTCCACTTGAATGAATTTGACTATAATATTTAATACTACAAAGGAGCAAATCATCAAAATACCGACACTTTCTTTAAACTTACTATTCAGTGATAGTACAATTTTTCAAACCAAACCAACTTAATTATTAGTAACTCCTTTACAAACAAACATGACAATGGACTTGGACAACTATTCTGTCTTAATAAAATTTTTGAGTAAAAGACAATACTCATCAGAATACACTTGACAACAAAGAAAACATTTGTGCAAACAATTAAATTTCTATTTGATTTGCTAGAACCAGCTATATAAAAGAAATAGAAAAGATTCTGACCACTCCCAGAGAGTCATCAGATTTGAAGAAAGAGAAATTGTAATATACAACATGTATATTAACTTATTAGTTAGACACTTTGAAAAAACAAAGACAATTCAGAAAACTTTAGCTTGCTATTATTGGCCTATCTTGGGAAAAGACATTGCTGAATATATTAAAATCTATAATATCTGTTAAAAAAGAGGCAAATCCAATTGCAAAGAAGATATTCATCCAATTTCTGTTGGTTAATCATTTAACAGAATTAGTATAGACATTGTTAGATCTTTAACAATAACTCTTGATGGCAACAGATACATTATTACAGCTATTGACTATCTTACAAAGTGAGTAAAAGCAAGAGCCACTCCAGATTAAACAGCAGTCTTAATAGCCAAATTCATTTATAAAGATATTATTTGCCATTATGGCTGTCCCAAAGAACTTTTATCTGATAAAAAAAAAGCTTTTCTCAGTATACTGGTTAAAAAACTTTGTAGAAAAATGGGAATATGTCATAAACTTTCTTTCCTCTATTACCTCCAAACAAATGGCTTAGTAGAATGTTTCAATAGAACATTATGTGAAATCTTAACCAAAACCAGTAAAAAAACAAACTAATAGGACAAAATACTGCCTTTAGCCTTGTTTGCTTATAAAACTGTAAATTATAACATAACAAGTTATGAATTTTTTTATCTGCTTTATGAATGTATGGCAATACTATCAATAGAAACTGATATTGAAACAATATCTTTTGAAGAAATCACAATAGGGAATTACAAAGACATTTTGCAAAAAAGACTTAGTATCATTCTTGACTTTTTAGTAGAAGCACAAATAATTGCTTTTGAAAAGATAAAACAGTTCCAAGAAAAGCTTAAGAAAAAAAAACCTATAAAACATTTTCTTTAAATGTTGATGACTTTGTATTAGAATACCATTCAAACAGAAACAATGTCTATAGTAATAAATTCTCTAGCTGATGGAAAAGACTCTTTATAATCAACAAAGTTTTGAACAATAGTTTTTATATTCTTTAAAACCAATCCAGAACAATCTTCAATGATTATCTTGTTCATGGTACATAACTCAAAAAATATTATAAACATCCTGATTGGTTGTTTGTTGTGATAATACTGACCCAAATGATCAGCAAAAACCAAGTATATATAAATGCATTATTTCCAAAACAGAGGTATCTTCAATTAACATAAACAATTATTTTCTGGATTAAAACATTCAAAATACTGTTATCAGGTAAAAGCTACAGATTTGTAACTTCTTAGCAATGACAATAACTTTTATCTGGAATACACATTACCATGATTATGCTACTAACTATAGCATATTATGGGTGTATGAACTATTTCAGTAGGTGGGAAAGCAAAAGGGGTATGTAATAAGGTCATTAAAAGTGAAAGAAAGTATTGTCATTATTATTTGTTTTTGGGCAAGAACCAGTCTTAGGTATTTGAAAAGGGGAAAAAAGAAGTCACATCTCTTTATGTATTAGAAGTGCAACTAGCAACAAAGAGTGAAACCAACTACTCAAAGAAATATGTAACCAGAATTCTTTCAATTAGTCATCAAAAGAGTGTGGTGTTCAAATGCCCGCTTTGAAAACAAAGTTATAGGAATTATAAAAGGAATTATGAAAGTCAAACATATCTGAAATAGATTTTGCTTAAACTTTTTATTGTTAAGACCACTCTCTAACAATGTGATATTTTATTACTTATTTTTATATTTAACAACTTGTTTGGTAAAACAAAATTTAATGTGAAATGATAATAACACATGATTTGAAAGATCAGAAGTAATAGAACAACTTGAAATGGTAATAACAAGTAAGTAAAAGATTATAAACAACATAATTCTAAATAGTGATAAAGAATATGGGAAAACATACTTGAGATTGTGATGACAAGTATTTAGAGTATAAAAAGAGGAGAGAGAGTATAAAGAGTAGAGAAAAAAACTAACTGCTTACTATAAAACTATAGCAAAGAATTGGCTTAGTATTGAACTAATACTTTCTTAAACTGACAGAGGAACTGTGTATATAGCTAAATTACATCAGATCTACATACTAGATTATAACTATTTAAAATACATTAATTATTTATATACATTTAATTAATCAATTCATGATGAGCTTACTCAGTCTGTTATTTATCCAAGAGCTAATAATTTAGATGATCAGATTTTAGATGGCCGGATCTAGAACATTGATTGTAAATCAATAATACTAATTGTGATTATGATCAACATAATCAGAAGTAAATCAATTAATTACATTTCTTGGTAACTACTTTTAATCATTAATTGCAGATCTGGAATGTTAGATTGTTCCAATAAGGGCATAGGAGAATTTTGGAGTATAACAAAACCTGTTGTTATCTGATTACATACATCAATCATTCATTTCTATTGGTGTTTCTTAGTTTGCCAAGATTTTTTTATATCCAACTTAGTTAAACTGTTGGATTGTGCCATATTTTTTTGTTGTAATTAGATTAATTGCTGATCATTTATTTCCAGATTGCTGGCTGATTTTGTTGATTAAGTGTGATGATGTAGGCCTTTTTTGCATGATTTTGATGTTAATTTCTATTGTATGTGTTGTAATTTTTGCATTGAAAAGTGTGAAAATCTTTCAGTAACAACGCCTTTTATACTCTTTATAAGTATTAGATCAAAAACTATTCAAATACTACTTTGACCATTGGAAAACAAACCACCATAACTGATAACAGTAAAACACATATTGTTATTAGACCAAAGAAAACCACTACTAAAAGAAAAAGAATTGGTAACAAAATAGATAAATATCTGTTGAAAAGTATAACAGCAGCTATACTTCTATTTTTCAATACAATTGGAAAAACACTTCAAGAAATCTTATTTATAGGCAAAAACTTGTCATATAGAAGGCAATTAGAACTTTATGGTCGTCTTAAAAAAATTATAAAGGATATAAAACTCATAAAAAAAACAACTTCAAAGATACAGACTGAAATTTTGGACATTATATGATTAGATATTCCAAGAGTTTTAACTATTACTAAAAGAGCCAAAACCCTAATACAAAGATTTGGTCTCTTGGATATAAAACTTATTTTACTTTAAGTATTATATATCCTATCTACAAAAAACTTTAACAAACTAGTTAGCTTTGAGTTAGATAAAACTCTTCAAATAGATTACACCATAAATAACTTGATTTTGCTGAAGCTCAATCTCTTTGAAGAAGATAATGTTACAGTTGAAATCTATACTTCTTATTAATTATCACATGTATTAGCCACTAATATCACATAATTAGCCACTCTAATTTTAGATAGTAATCATTGATCTGATCAATGATCTGACCATTGACCTAATTATTAATCTGATCATTGATCTGATTATTGACTTAGTTGTTAACCTGATCATTGACCACTTTTAATAACTATATAAGCAATGAATCTCTTAGCTATAGAAAAGCATGTAAGAATATAAGAATCAAAGAAAAAAATAAAATAAAATAACAACTTTCATCTCAATCATTTTCTTATTACTAATTTTTCTTTTCCTATCTTTAAGTATCTGAACATCTTGGGATAAAAGATTACTTGTTGGTTATTTTTTACTCTTTTCTTGAAACATGTAATTGTAACATTTGAAGATTATTGAATAAAACATGACTAAAAAGCACATTTGATATCTAATATTGAATTCTAAGAGTGCTGATATAAGGCATAAAATTATATCAGTGTGTGATTATTTGTTAACAGTATAGACTATCCCTCTATCTTCAAATTCCCTGGTTATTTTTGAAAAGTATAGCAACTGAGATATTTTATGAGACTGATCTTGCACATTGAATCTATACTTATTCAATTTGCTCTTTGAAGCTGAATTCTCTTTGATTCTTTTTATTATCCTACAATTTTGTTCTCTTTTGCTATTTATTAACTTGTTATTTTAACCTATAACAATATATTGGTCAAACAAGCCCAATTTTGAGAAATTACTACACACCTACTACAACTACCAGAATTCCCACTTATTAAACAATCAACAAAAATATGACTAAACTGTTTATATTGAACACAGCAGACCAAAAAAAGCCCAGTCCAATGCAAATTCACACCTTTAAAAACTAGAATAGAATTAATAGCAGCCAATCTAAATGCCTTACTTTCAAAACACACTATAGCATATTTATTATGTACATATAAATTTGGATTACAGCCAATGAAGCAAGTTTTTTCACTATAAGAAACCAACAAGTCAGCTAAGTCATAAGCAGTAGTGCCAACTAAAAGTGTATACAACAAAGCCCAATACTAATTCTTGGACACTTACATATGTTTATTACCAATGGTTTTTGCCATACAAACAGAATCTTTTCTTATGAGAACAGATTATTTAGCTATAACCAAATCAGCTATCTTAGATAATTTATATTCTACCAAAGTCTTTTGCCATAAACCAATCAGCTGTATCTTGATTGATACAATCTTACCAAACTTAAAAAAAACTGACTCTACAGCCAATTTGGAAAAATTAACTGGAATCTTCTTAACAATTATTTTCCAATTCAAGTGACTGTTTACTTTTTTGAAATCATTATTAACCATAATTTTTTTACAGATTGCTAATTCTCTTATCTTATTCATATTAGATTCAAAAGTAAATAAAGCTTTAATGATTCCTGAAAATTTTGAGAGAGTTAAAGCTCCCCAAAACCATTTACTTGACAAAAAATTTTTTTTACTGCAATTAATTTATTACCATTGGACTTGCCTAGCACAGCTGATAATTCAATATCCAATGCAAAAGATTTAACTGGCTTGAAATTTTTTTTGTTTGAGACACATGACTTTACAATAAGCAAACAACTACTGTTAGAGAACTTGGGAACTGGAAGTGGTAGAATAATGTCATTGTTGTTATTAATATTACTGAAAGATAGTTTCTTTGGCTGGCTGCCCAGAACATACATTCTGGTGCAAATTTTTCTGAGCATGGCATTGTTTATCACATTATCATCTTCCAAAGTGTTTGAATCTGTATAGCTGATTTCCTCTGCCACTGTATTTTTCATGTTTTTTAGGTCCAAAATCTCACTGATACTGCTTGTCTTACTATTCACTTTACTACTCCAGGATTTAATAGGTTTGTCATTATCAAAAATCATGTTAGCAAGATTAAGAGAGCCAATAGAAGTCCTGATTACATCACTAACAACAATAAGTTTCTTGGGTTTTTTGTATAAAGCACTATACAAATAAGCATCTATCAAATACTTAGATTTCACTCCTAACTGGATTCCCAATCTGGCCGAACTTGTTACCAAACTTCCAACAGAAGAGTTTGTTAAATCTATAATTATGAACAAAAATATATTGGAAAAAATAATTGTGAAAATAAGAGGAATAGAGAGTAAAAAATAGTTATTGCTTTAATAAAATTCAGTTTTTGTTGTGACCAGAAGATCAACAAGAGAAAAAATTCTTTTATATTTTAATATCTTTTTATTATAGAAAAAACTAATAATATTATAAAAATAAAGTTATATTTTAAAGATTATAATAAATATTATAACTATAAATACAAATTTAGTGGTATTATAAATGATTATTTGAGGTGTTAAAACAAATAACAAATCTATAATTTAATACTTAATAGCTAAGAATATTGATAATTTTTGAAAATTTTGGAGTTTAAAAGTTTTGGTTAAGTCTTTTGTATAATGAGTAGAAATTCAATTAATAATTTTTTTTGTGAATTTTTTTTAGCATGGTGATCAGTTTATTCTAATAGTTGTGCCTTTTTAACAAGCTATTCTTAAATTTTCTATTCTTGTTCTTGGGTTTTTTATTAAACTATCTTTAACATCAAATATTTAGCACTTAATTTTTTTAATCAATTAGTAAACAACAAAAAAAAAAACAAAAAAAAAATTAGTATTCTATTAATAACTATAATTAAAAGCTATTGTTTTAATATAATTAAATATTAAAGTTTATTAACATGAAGAGAATATTTAAAACCAAAAATCAATCTTTTTCTTATTGATCCCTCAGTCACAATGAGAGCGAGATATTGTCAAGAAAAAAGTCTTCCTTACTCCTTATTCTCTTTGTATTTTAACTATTTTTTCAAGCATACCTTTATTTATGAACATAGAACTAGCGAGTTATGTTGTTGGTGGCTCTGGATTTACTTCTGCTGGTTTGGGGAACCAGTTCGATACAAAAAAAAAGAGGGTGAATAGTGTATACTCTCACAGTGCATCTTATAAGAAGTCTAAGAATCCTAAAGTTGGTGTCAGTGTGGTTGATTTGTCTGCTGGTCCATTGGGCCTGGCCAATATTGGTGATGTTAATGGTAGGTTTTCAAAATCTTGGGGCAGCAAAATGGAAAACAAAGCAAGTAGTATGGGCAGCCTGTCAGACTTGGAAAACATGAAGAATACTGTCACTGAAGAAACTAGTTATGCTGACTTGAACAATTCTGTGGTTGATGGCATAGAGGACAATATTACACCCAAGAAAACGTGCACTCACATATATGTGTTAAGTCAACCTCCGAAAGCTCCTTCATTCAACGTTTTAAGTAATAATAAGAATATAGTAGCTCTCCTGCCTTCTAAATTCAAAGATTTCAATCAGCTACTGAGTATTAAGTTATGTGTTTTAGAAAAAAGAAACTTCAAGCCAGTCAAATCTTTTGCATTGGATATTGAGCTATCTGCTGTGCCTGGAAAAATGAACAGTAATAAGTTAATTGCAATCAAAAAAATTTTTTATCAAGTGGATGGTTTTGGGAGAGCTTCTACTTCTTCAAAATTCTCAGAGATCATCAGATCCTCCTTTACTTCTGAGTTGAGTCTTAACAAGGCTAAGGAATTGGCAGTTTGTGAGAAGATTTTAATAAATAATGATGTTAGAAAGTTGGGCATTTGTTCAAATCAGGAAATAATTGTCAAAGAAATTCCAGTAAATCTTTCCAGATCAGCAGTTGAGTCAGTTTTTGCTAAGTTTGGTAAGATTGTGTCAATTAAGATGCAATTGATTGGTTTGTGGCAGAAAGCTTTGGTTGAGTTTGAGTTGTCAGAGGTGGCTAGTTTGATTGCTTCTAAATGGTCAGTTCTCATAAGAAAGAATTCTGTGCAGGTGGCATTGGCTGTTGAAGATAAACAATCTTGGATATTCAGAAATCAGCATAGGGTCTTGTTCTATACTTTACCAGTTGGCACTACTGTTCATGATTTGTCTGGTTTACTTGATTCATATGGTGGGAAGATCTGTTTTATTGGTTGCAATCCTAGTTCTTATGTCTGTAACAGATGTGCTGTGGTTTGTTTTGCTGATGAGGAATTAAAGTTGGCTGCAATTGGTTTTAATCCAGTTTTTAAGAGTGTAAATTTGTGATGGTCATATCTTTGATGCATGTTTATCTGGTAAGATTTCTGGAGTTCATGAGAAGCAGGTAGTAACTGACCAGGATCGGGTTTGTTTGGCTGGTATTTATAAGAAAAAACAAGCTCCTATTGCCTGTCTAGTTTCTTTTGGTGGTAGAACTTGGGCTCAGGTAGCTGGTGGTTTATTTTCTCATGTGGCTCCTTTGGTTTTTTTTGGTGCTGGCCCATTCCTTGTTGCTGAAACCTCCCTATTTGCTTCTGTTTCACTTGGTGATTATGACATGTATGGTTGCTTGGCTTCTTTGGAATGCTCTCTGAAACTTTTGGCTGACCAGGTTTCTGGTATTTTGGAAAAATTGGGTTCCATAAATTTGGTGTCTTTGGCAAATACATCTGATGCTTCTTTCCTGGCAGTTCCAGTGTCTGTGGTTTTAGGTTTGAATTTGGATATGGTATTAGATGGTGTTTCAGTGATTCCCAACCCATTTCTTCCTGTTATTAGTGATACAGCTCCTGTTATAAATCCAAGTAGTTCTAAAGTTTTGACTACTAAAATCAGTGGTTTAGAATCCAAGATGGTGGCTTTAAAGGTCTTGGTTGAATCTGTTTTGGAAAAATTGGATTGTTTGTGCTCAGATTTGGGTTTATCGGCTGTCTTTATTTCTCAATGAGTGTTTTGGTTTGGAAGATTGCCATGTGCAATGTGAGGGGCATGAACAATCCTATGAAACAGGATAATATAATTCATTGGCATAAGGAAACAAACAATTTGATTTCTATTGTTACTAAGACCAAGTTAAAAGGTAAAATTCGCCCATGGATCATGAATAAGTTTGATGGTGTTCAGGTGTTTACCTCTGGTTTGGATTCTGGTCATGTGAGCTTTGGCATTGTGATTGTCATGGACATTTTTTTGGTAAGACATGTGTGCAAAGTTTCTGAGGTGCCTGGTCGGCTCCTGTCTATTAAGTTGCTTTTCAAGAATAAACTTTCTGTGTCTATTTTGGGATTATATGCTGGTGCTTTTTTAACAGTTCAGTTCTCTTAGGCTGGTGAAATCAACTTTCTTATTGCTAAGACTGTTAATAAATCTTCTTTTATTGTTTTGGGTGGTAATTTCAATGAGGACAGTTTGTGTAAGAGTGTGAGTTTTAAAAGATGTTTAGACTTGGGACTGGTCAACTCTTTGTCAGATAGCTCAGTAGTGAAAAGTCCTACATGGAAAAATTCGAGAGATGTGAAAAAAACAATTGATTTCGTGCTAGTTTTATCTAATTTGGTCAATGCAGTAGTGAATCACAATGTTGTGAATGTGAGCAAACATTTCAACATTGATCATTGGGCAGTTTTTGTTTCTGTGGGCCTGGGTGGTCTACTAGATATTCAGTTAAACTCTCTTTGTAGACAGACTAATAGGGATTGTTAGAAGTTTAATTTTAGGGGTACTGATGACATTAAATAGAAAAGTTTTGAAGATGCCACTTCAGCCAATGCTAGTATGTTTGCCAATAAGTTCAAAGCCACTGTACAACTCTCGGATTTGGATATCATGTGAAATGTTTTGCACAAAATAATGACTCTTTCAGCTAATGAGATATTTAGGAAGAAATGGTTCAAGAATTTTGATGGGGTTTTCATTAAAGATTCTTCAAGATTTCATAAGCTGAAGTTGCTGATGTCTAAGCTGGTTAAGGCTTCTTGCTTGGTCTCTAATGTAGAATTTGCTTTATTGTTGGATACATAGTGTAAAATTGATGCTGATGGTGCAGTAGTAATAAAGTCTTTATTTCTTTCAGGTTCTAATTTTGACACAATTTGCTTGGCTCTAGCTAAGGTGAGGAAATCTTACTGCTCTTCTAAGTTGCTGGAATCCAGGTGTACTGAAGAAGTGTGTATCAAGGCAGCTATTAATAAGAGAATAAAGAGCTTTGAATCAGACAAGAGTTACACCATTAGAAGTGTTTTGGAGCGCCCCTTTCACAAGATAGTACTGGATCATTTGGTAGTAGGTAACAAATTGGTATTGGAACCAATTCTAGTTAAATCTAGGGTGGATGAGATCATGGAAGGTTGGACCAGGAAGCACAGAGTAATGCCTGACATCTCAAATAAATGGTCCTGCCAACACCAGCCTCTGGAGTATGTTTTCAATGATCCCTTTTTTGGCATAATATGCCCTGTTGGTATTGATAAGTTGCTTGGTATGGTTTCTAATTTTCCTGAGAGTAAAGCTGCTGGTTTCTCTGGAATTTCGAATGAATTCTAGAAACATTGCAATAAATCAGTTTTGGATATGCTTTTGGTGCTTTTGAATTCTTGTTTGATCTGTGAATCAGTACCCAGTGCTTGGAAAGAAGCTTGGGTTTCAATGATTCCTAAGCTGTATAAGTGAGATAGAGTTCTCATGAACACCCAATCTATTGCTTTAATTGAAACTGCCTGCAAGATTCTTTCTAAAATTCTCTTGAATAGAATCTCATTGGTATGTAGTACTTTTGATGTTTTGCATGGGGACAATTTTTTGGTCCTGAGGGGTATGACAATACAGTCACCCATTTTTGCCATTGGTTCAGTGGTTGAAGATGCTTTGGAGAAGGGTTGTGAACTTTGGTTGGTCTTGCAAGACATGTGGAAGGCTTATGATTCTGTTGAATGGGAGCATCTTCAAAACAGTTTGGTTAGGATAAAAATGTATAGCAGATTCATTAAGTTTTTTGGTGGTATTCATAATGATTGCGTTAATAAGATTATGACAAATTTTGGTTTGACGGATGAATACAGAGTGCATGATGGCTTGGACTAGGAGGAGGTGTTCTCACCACTCCTTTGGCACATATTTTATAATCCTCTTCTATGTGAGGTCAAGAGACAGGCAGATGGGTGTAGATATAAGTTGAATTTTTACTTTATTTCTGGATGTGGTTGTGCCAAATCTTAGGCTGGTCTCTCCTTTTTTTTCACTGTGGGTGCCTTTGTTGATAATACTATATGGATTGGCAGCAGTTGAAGTGCTACACAGCATATTCTCAACATTGCTAGTGAATTTTTTGATATCAATGATATTTTAATTAATAATGATAAGACTGTGACCATTCCCATCAATTGCAAGGTTGCGGATCTTTCCCTGTTGATCAGCAGGTCATCTATTTCTATTGCCAAGAAAGAGAAATTGCATTACTATTTAGGGATCTATCTGTTGACTGAGGGTCTTTTCAAACCTAGCCTGGCCAAAGCATATTCTGATGTCCAGTTTTTTGCTAATCTAGTTCTCAAGAAGGCAGTATCTGATAAACAGTTTTTATATTTGGTTTTGGTAGTCTTCTTTCCTATCATTGGTTATAGAACACAATTCAGTTATATTCCTGTCAATGTTTGTAAAAAGTGGGATGCTCTGATTCATAAGGGCTTGAAATCTAAGTCTGGCCTGCTGTATGACTTCCCTAGTGATGCAATTCATTATTCTTCTCTGTACAGTTTAAAAACTTTTGAACAGATTCAGGCTGAGAATAAGTTGGCTTCAGTTATTTCTTTTGCAAACTCTATTGGTATTTTGGGTCGTCTATTTTCTCATCAGTCACATGATCTTCAGGTCCTCTGCTGGTGTCCATTTTACTCTTTGCAGTATCTAGTTCATGTTAAGGTCAACTTTTTGAATAATTTTCTGGCTGGTATAGTATGCATTTTCTCTGAAAGTAATTTGTTCTTGGGTAGTTCTCTAACCAATGCTTTTCATCATCGGAGTAGAACTTCTATGTCTTGTGTTCTTGGTGAATCAACCTATTTTAAGTGTGTCTCTTCGCTTTGGCATTATGGGATTGCCTTCATAGATCAGCTACTTGACCAAAGTGGGGCTATTTTTGATTGGAAAACCTTCAAGCAGTGGAAGTGGTTGAATCTGCATGGTTCAGTTCCTGTCTGGTTTGAGCTTTCTGTTTGGTTTTTTAGTGGTGCATCCTCTCTTTCTGTCTATTCCTTGCCTTTAGATGATGGTGGCTCTTTAAATATTCTTTATTTGTGTGGGTTTAGTGCTATTAATGCTAATTTGTTGTGTTCTGATGTTGGTCATCTTTCTGTCTATACGGATGGATCTTTAAGTGGCTTGGGCTCTGTTAATATGAAAGCCAGGGCTGCTGTTTTTTTTGAGGACATTAGTATGGATTTGGATGTGGGAGTTTCTGGTTTGATGTCTTCTACCTTGACAGAGTTGCAAGTCATTGCTCTAGTTCTCGAGTGTATTCCTCTTTTTTGCTCAATTGACTTGTTCTCAAACAGTCAAGCAGCTTTGGATGCTTGCAAGTTGGAATTGAATTTGGTTCACTTGGATTATAGAAATCAGTATTGGATTGAATGTTGCCACATTGTGAACATCATTCGTCATAAGAATTTGAACATTAATTGATATAAAATCAAAGATTACTCAGGTGTTTTAGGCAATAAGCATGCAGATAAGTTGGCCAGAGCTGTGGCTCTCTCTAGCTAGAATCTGTCTCATTCTATCAATGAACACTATCTTAGAGTTGATGGTACTGCCATTTCTGGTAATTCTAGGTATTTTGTTCAGGATGTTTTTCAGTCAGTCCATTATGCACATTGGGAAATCAGTTCTGGTTCATGGGTGGTAGTAAATAGTCTGTGTGTGGATATTGATTGGTTCAGATCATTGCTGGTATGGCATCCAGACTCTCACATGGCTGCTGGTTTTACTAGCAAGCAGACTGCTGGTTTCTGGACGTATTTTATGAAAGCATTGCACCTTCAGCTCTCTGTTGCCGTGTGAAAATGGCTTTATGATAAAAGTTACTCTAGTGTGGTGTGTTTGTTTTGTGGTGATGTCAAAGTCTCAGACCATGCTTTTTCTTGTCCATTTGATGCCAATGTTTGTGCTCATTTGTTGGACTCTTATACTTCAGCTTAGGGAGTGCAATCTGGTCTGGGTCGTTCTTCTTCAGTTGTCTTGCAGCTGTTGTTCATTTGTTCATCTAACGTTTTGGTCAGCACTGCTCTGTGCAAGAGTTTTGTTTTCAAGAATTGGTTTTGTGAGTCTGTCTCTGTTTTCAAAGATTCCAGAGTAGTGAGTCAGACCATTGTGGTCTTTGTGTGTGAGTTTAGTCATGCTTTTTGGGAAGACATTTGGTTGGTTTGTGCCAAGCACCATGCCTTTATGAAAAAAATAGGCTTATTCTACACAATAAATCTGTTCCTATCTTGATTTCTGGGCTTCTTTTAGTGCTGTCGGCAGACGTGATTGGATTGCTGGGTGTTGCTGAAGCAATTAGTGTTGGTTTCAGTTTTTGTAAGTCTTGTTTGTTTTTTTCAGGCATAGGTAATAAAGTTTTTGTTCATATAGGTGTATAGTGTTGTCCTGATTGGTCCAAGTGGCTGGTTACATATAGAAAAAGCATGATTCACACCTAGTTTAAATCATTTTGTATGATGTATTGCATTAGGCAATGTTTAGACTTCACTCATTAAATAAAAGAAAAAAAAAACAAAAAAAAACATGAGTTATTAATAATAGAAAAGTGATTAATATTCTTAATCAAGTGACAATAACATAAATTGAATGATAATTAAATATTTTATTAATATTAATGTGATTTTACTTCAAGTTATAAAAAACTATTTTTTAAAAGAAAAAGTATTGTTGTTCTAAACTCTATTAAATTTTTCACTATTTTTTCTGTTTCTAATATTTCTGCTATATATATATAATTTATGTTATATAAAATTTCTTAAAATTTTTCAATTTTTTTGAAAAAAATCCTGGAATCTTGTAATTTCTTGAAGAAAATCTTAAAATTTTAAAATTCTGAAATCCTGCAATTTTTTAAAAAGAATCTTAGAATTTCTTTTTTTATTATTCCTATTTCTGATTGGCTATTTTATCTACTATTATAATTCTTAATTTCTATGAATAATAATAATTATTATTAATTAAAAAAAATTAATTTTTATAATCACAATAATTATAAATTAAAATACCAAAATTATAAATGTTATATTAATATTAATTCTTTATAAAATGTCTTATTTATAACTTTTATTAATATATATAATTATCTATTATATTCTAATACTTAATATTATGTTTTAATATATTAAAATATTTCTAAAATGTTTTTAACAAAATTTAATTTTTTATTAAAAATAGAAATTTGTTAATTAACATTTAAAAAAAACTATTAAAAACAAAAATTTCAACTAAATTTATTTTAATTATGATTTTTTAAATATAATACAAAAATTTAAAGTTTATACTAATAAAAAACTTAATATATTGTATTTATTAACAACATTTTTCGATTATAAATTATATAATTATTAATAAGCTATTAAATTTAAGTTAAACAATAAAAATTAATTTATTTACTTATTTAAATATTATTAATACAGATTGCTTTTTAGTTAAAATATTATAATATTATTTTAAATAACAATACTGTAAAAATTAATTAATATTAAATACTATTTTACTTTTTTTTATTATAAACAATAATATTAAGTTGTATTTTGTTATACAAACTTTTATGTCAAATAAAATAACTAAGTTAAATAAATAAATCTTAAAATATATAAAAAAAATAACAATAATAAAATTATTAGTATTTATTACTAATATTGTAATTTAAAAAATATACAAAATTATATATATAATTTATTTTATTTTTTATATTAATAAAAATCTACCAAAAAATCTTAAATTTAAGCTTTATAATTAATATAATAGTTTTATTTATGACTTTTTTATATATTATAACAACTTATATAAAAAATATTTTTATAAACAATAATTTTAGCTTATTAAAAAATATTCTAGTATTAAAAATTAGTTGATTAAAGCTTTTTATCTTAATTAATAAACATATATTTATGTATTTATATTAAAAATATTTATTATTAAAATTTAAATTATCTTTTATATTAAAAATTTTATTAAATATATATCAATAATAAATAGTAATTTGTGTAATTTTATTATTAGTATATTAAATTTAAAACTTTAAGATAAAATCTAGTTAAATAATTTTTTTAAATATCAAATTAAGTTTTTTTGTATAAAAATAGTATTGATTAATTATAATATTTTTTTAAAGATTAATAAAAAAATAATTAAATATTTTATTTTCTACATATTATTTATAAAATGATTAAAAATAATATAATATCTGTATTTTATTTTAGAACAAATAAATATTATAAATAATTATGTCAAGATAAATAAATATTTAATATAAATATTTAAAGTTATTTAAATAAGTCTAATATTTTATTATTTTTAAGATTTTAATATTAACATAATAAATAAATTTATTAAAAATTTATACAATATTAAACAAATTTTTTGGAAATCAATAATTATTAAAGTTGGTAAAAAAAATATTTAAAACTTTAAAAAATTAAAAACATATAATTTAAAAATACATATTTGTATTTTGTAATTTTATTTCTTATTTTTTTATATATATATTTAACATATCTTATAATATTATTTGTTATTATTATTTTAAGATAATAACACACTCAAAAATTATTGAATTCTATATTCAAATAATATTTATTTGATAATATAATAATAAATAAAAAACAATTATATAATTATAAATATTTGTTGTTTTATAAACCAAAAATTAATAAAAAATTATCTAAACAAAATACTAATACCAAATTTCTTAATTATTTTTAAATTTATGATATGTATTTTATATTATACAATATAACAAAAAATTAAATATAAAAAAGTATAAAAACTAATATAAAATACTATTTAACTATTAATTATAATAATTATAATAAAATATTGTTATAATTAAAAAAATTTATTAATAAATATAAAAAAATAATAATTATACTTATTAAATTAATATAAAATCAAAATCTTCAAGAATTTTTTAAAATTTAACTTAATAATACAAACAAAATAAATAAATTTAGATTAATTAAAAATTTATTAGTTTTATTAAAAAAAATACTTAAAAATTAAACATTATAATTTATTACCAAAAAAAATCATATATATATAATTGTAATAAATACAGTTAACCAAAACATAAAAACACAATTTATTAAAATATTAAATATTTATATGTTTTTATTTATATATTTTTTTATTTAATTATTTAATTTTATAAATAATAAATAAAAGTTTAAAATTTTAAAAAAAGTTTTTTTTCTGTTTTGTTGTTGGATATTTTACTATTTTTCAAATATCAAACTCTTTTATTGTTTAATTGACTGTCACTATAAGTGGTTTTGGTATTAGAAGAAAGTCAACCAAAATTACAGCTTTAAGTTCAAATTCTGTTAATGAAAGCTTAACATAAAAGTAAAAGTTATCACTTGGTATTCTGGTAATAAAACAAATTTAAGTTTTGGAAATTCAGAGAGGATTAATAGCCAATTTGCTAATAGATACAGATAATAAGACTAATAGTAAGAGTAAAGCTCAGTCAGATTCTAAAATAAATACACCTAAAATAAAAAAGATCAACACTAGTGCTATAGTTAACTCCTTGATTGGCTTTTTAATCTTTAATATAGATAATAAAAAAGAGGTTTTTTTTTCTTTTTACCTATTTGTTTTTCTTGACAAAAAGTGAATTGATCTGAAAATAATTAAAAAACAGATTGAAATAGCAATTAGAAAATTTTTTGCATTAGATATTAATCTTTTAGCTGTAAAAGACAAGTTGACAACTGTGAAAATTCAGTTAATTAGGAAGTTTTTTCAATAATTAATAATTTTAGAGGAGGTTACTACTCTTTCAAAATTTGAAGAAATCATTAGATCAATGTTTATATTAGAAAAGAGCATAAAAAAAGCCATATTATTGGTTAAAGAAAAAGACATTGTGGTAAACAGTGATTTTAAGAAACAAAAAATTAGGTCAAATTAGGTTATGATAATTAAAAAAATTTTCATAAACATGCCAAAAGAAATAATTATTGTTATAGTTGCTGAATATAGTTAAATTGTGTCTATTAAAGTTTAATTTATTGGACTATGGCAGAAAGCAATAATAGAATTTGCTAAATTAGGACAGGCTGATTATTTGGCTTCTAAGTAATTATTCCTTATTAAAAAAAACTCAGTGTGTATAACAAAGACCATAGAAGATTAAGATACTTAGATGTTTAAAGATTAATTTAAGATGCTTCTGTTTATTTTGCCTGTGGAAACAACAGTTTATAATCTGAGCACTTTATTAAAAAAGACTGGTAGAAAAACTTATGTTATTAATCATTTACTTGAAATTGGCAATCAAATTTATTGTGTTGTAATTGGCTTTAAGTTAGAAAAAGAACTAGAATTTGCTTTTTATATAGAGCTAATTTTTGGTGATATGAAATTTTCTTGGGCTAAAATAGATCTGGTTTGATATAAAAAATATAGGAGATTTAACCATTTTGCTTTAAAGTGTGATCCACCAAATGCATCTACTTCTAAGTTTTTAAAACTATTTAAAAAGCCTGCTTTAAATGTGAATTGTCTTTAATTAACCAAGTTGTATGCAAAGAAAAGTGTTTTTATTTTCTGTTTTGCTGTCTTTAGTAATAAATCTTAGATATAAGTGGTCTTATTTGCTGCTTTTTCTGATAATACTTATTCTGGTTTTGGTTCTAGCTTTTCTTTTTATGGTGCTTTAAATGTTAAAAAAAGTGTGTTAATTGTTCAAAATAATTTGTTTATTGATGCTTATTTGGCTTTTTTGGAATGTTTTTTAGAACTTTTGGTTAATCAGATGTCAAGTATAATAAAAAAAACTAAGCAGTATAGATTTGGTGCTCTTGGTATCTATTTTTTAGTCTTTTCTTCATATTGTATTTGTGTCTTTGAATTCGAATTCAGATTTAAATATGGTATTAAATAATTTTTAGGTGTTCCCCATTTTTTTTTCCAGTTGTAAATAATAAAGCTTTGAATTTAGATTTAAGTAATTTAAAAGTCTTGACCATTAAAGTAAGTTGTTTAAAATTAAAAAAAATTGCTTTTAAGATATCTATTAGATCAGTTTAGACAAAGTTAGATTAATTGTGTACTGGCTTGGTTTTTATTGTAAATTCTTTCTTTTAATAAGTTTGTTTATTTGGAAGATAGCTACATGTAATATTAGAGGAATAAACAATTTAACAAAACAGAAAGATATAGTTGAGTGACACAATAAATCTGGCAATTTGGTTTCTATTGTTACTGAAATAAAGCTGAAAAAACAATCTAGATCTTGGATTAAAAACAAGTTTCTAGGTTTGAAAGTTTTTGTTTCTGGTTTAAATTCTAGATATTTGGACTTAGAAGTAATTATATTGATAGATAATATGCTTATATGTTATGTATACAAAGTTTTTAAAATTCCAGATTACTTTTTCTCAATTTATTTGTTGTTTGGTAGTAAAACTTTTATGGAAATTTTAGGTTTTTATGTTAGTATATTGACAAGTGTACAGTTTGGTCAAGCTTTTAAGATAAACTCTTATATTGCTAAAGCAATCAACTCAAGTTTTCACATAATATTTGGGAGTAATTTTAACAAAAATAATACAAAAAAAAGTGTAAGCTTTAAGAAATGTTTTGATTTGGGTTTGCACAACTTTTTGTCAAGTGTTTTAGTAACTAGGCTCCTAATATGAAGCAATTTGAGAAGCATAAAAAAGATTATTAATTATATCTTAATTAATAAATACTTTTTGTTAGCTGTAATTAATTAAAAGATTAAAAATGTCTTTGGTTTTTTTGATATTGATTACTCATCTATTGTAATTATAATTGGTTTGAATGGTCTTTTTAATAAGTGTCTAAATGCTATTTAGAGACAAACAAACAGAGATTGTTAAAAGTTTGAATTTAAGAATGCTAATATTTCAAAATAAAATTAGTTCAAAGAAAGCTCATTAAAAAATATGTTGGTTATACTAAGTGGATTTCAAAAGGCAAATATAATAAATAATTTGAATGCTATGTAAGAGTTTTTAAAAAAGATAATAATTAAGTCAACAAATAAAGTTTTTTCTAAAAAATGGTCTAAGAGTTATGATGTTTTTAAGAATAAACATTCTTTTAAGTTTTTTAAGTTAAAAATATTGGTTTCAAAAATTGTCAAAGTGTTTTCCTCAAAGAATATTAGTGATTTTGAATACTTTGGACGAAATTGGTTAAGATTAGATGCTAGTAAATTTGCTTTGATGTTTTTTTTGATTAAGAGTAAAACTAAAAGCAAAGAGATTTTTTTTCAATTATTAGAAGCTAAAAAAAAATATCAGATATCCAAATATCATAAATCTGAGACTATAAAGTTGGCCATTATTAAGAATACTATTGACAAAAAGATGGAAGATTTTTGCACTAATAAAAGTCAGATAATTAGAAGCATTTTGAAAAGATTTTTTTATAAAGTTGTGTTAGATTATTTGGTAGTTAATAATGAGTTGGTTCTGGAATCTGAATTGGTAAGAAACAAAATAAATGTGATAATAAAAATTTAGATAAGGAAGAAATTGATACTTGAAATAGTGCCAAAGCTATGGTTTTGCCAATACATGCCTTTAGACTATGTTAAAAATGGCATATTTTCTGAAGTTATAAAGCAAATCAACATAAAGGAGTTGACCCAAGTGATAAAAAATTTACCCAATAATAAGACTGCTAACTTATCTGGTATTTTGAATAAGCTATAAAAGCACTACAGTTTTAAGGTTATAAATGATTTGTTGTTTTTGTTAAATAGTTGCTTGGAAGCTAAAGCAGTTTTTGTTTTGTGAAAAAAAACTTGAGTTTCTATAATTCCAAAACCATATGAATAGAATAGGATGTTGATCAATACAAAGCTAATAGTATTGATAAAGACTGCCAAGAAGATTTTGTTAAAAATTTTTTTGAATTGGATTTTTCTTGTATACAATAAATCTGATGTTTTTTGTAAAAATAATTTTTTGGTATTAAAAAGCACTTTAACTTAGTCTCTGGTTTTTGTAATTGGCTCAGTTATAGAAAATGTATTAAAAAAAAATAAGTAGCTGTAGTTGATTTTACAGAACATATATAAGGCCTATAGTTCAGTGGATAGTTATATTTAAAGAACAATTTAAGACATATTAAAATATGTGAATAGTTTGTGAGATTTTTTGGCAGTATATATTAAAACAGGATTAACAGAGTTATAACAGATTTTGGCCTCTCTAAAAGTTATCAGATATATAATGATTTGGATCAGAATGAGATTTTTTTTTCTTTCTTTTGAAAAATATTTTATAATTCTTTTTTGTGTAAAGTTAAAAGACATGAGCATTTGTGTAATTACTGTATTAATATAAAATTTGTGATTAAAACTGGCAGAATAGAGAACATAACAGAAAAAACAACATTTTTTGCAGTTGGAATTTTTGTTAATAATATTATGGGTAAACTGGGTAGGATATAATAATAACATTTGGTACTCTAGTTTAGAGTTGTCTTCCAAAGTTGTCTGCTTTTTTCGCCATATTAGTGTTATCAGTCTTTGAAGATTTATTCCTGGCTGTAAATTTACCTGTTGAGTTTTTTGGTTATAAGACACAGAGTTTGTCTTCCATCAATTGCAACATTTTCCAAAAAACATGTGAACTTTTTTCTCTATGCTAACAAGTATAGTTGTTAGGATCCAGTGGTGTTTTTTCACTCTTCTGGTAAGCTATCAAGATAATGTTAATATCCAAACTTAGAGAAAGCTTCCCTCTTTTACCAGGCTATCATGAAGTCTATTCCAAGACAGTTGATTTTTCTATATTGCCATCTTCAAAAAAAAAAAAAAAAAAAAAAAAAAAAAAAAAAGGAAAAAAAAGAATTAGTTTCCATCAATTGCCGTGATCAAGAGTGATTGGTCCAAATTTTTTTTAAGGGTTCAAGGCATTTATGCTAATGGCATCTGTTCCAGAACAAGGTAAGAAATACTGATTTTAATTTTAATTAAAATCCATAAGATTGGAGAGCATAAATTGGTGAATAAGATTTTGTTTTTTAATTTATTGTATTTCAGACTATAGATATATGATAAATATACTACAAAGTAAAATTGATTCCTGACTAACTGTCTTTTCAATTTCTACAACTACTTGCTTTTATACATTCTTTTGGTTTTACAGGATTGCTTTTAATTGCTTTACTATTGCTAGCTATTGTTCATTATTACTAGCTATTGCTTATTATTGCTAGCTATTGTTTGTATTTGCTCTGTGCTACCTTGAGTTGTACTGCATTTTTTTTGTCATGTTTCTTTGTCACATTTTTTTCATAGCTTTTTGGTTTTTTCTACTTGGGTAACAATGATATAATTTGGATAAGAAATAACCAGATTTTGACTCAATATATTTTAAATATTGCCAGCAAATTTTTCTTGATCAATAATATTTCAATTAATAATAATAAGACCATAACCATTTCTATTAATAAAAGAGTAAAAAATGTTTTATTAAGTATTAGTGAATGTTTCATATTGATTGCAAAAAAGAATAAATTATATCATTACTTTGGTATTTTTTTTTCTACTAAAAGTCTCTCAAAGCTTAGTTTGATTAAGATTTATTCAGATATAAGATTTTTTGCAAATGTGGTTTTAAGAAAAACTATATTAAATAAGCAGTTTTACTTGGTTTTTGTCATTTTGCAGTCTATTATCAATTATTAAACACAGTTTAGTTTTATTTTAATTGGTATTTGTTACAAATAGAATGTTTGATTAGGAAAGATCTAAGACAAAAAACTGGATTGCTTAGGAACTTCCCAAATAAGGCCTTGTATTATTCATTAATGTACAGTTTGAAGTTTATTGAGCAATTACAAACTGAAAATAAGGTGGCTTCAATTGTGGCTTTTGCTAATTCTAAGGGTGTTTTCGGCCATTGTTTTGATCATCATTCTTTGAATTTACAGATTTTGGGCTGGGCTTTTGCTAACTCACTACAACATTCTATTAAGCTAAAGATCAGTTCTATTAACAACTTTTTTGCTAGGATAGTAAAAGTATTTCTAAAAAATAAACTTTTTCTAATAGACAATTTGCCCCAGGCTTTTTACAGTTCAAACAGATTTTTAATGTTAGATATATTGAATAATACTACTTACTATAAAATAATAGTTTTTCTAAGACATTTTGGATTTGTTTTTGGTAATAGACTTTTGGATAAACATAGAATACTAATATCCTAAAAGACATTTTATTATTGAAAAAGATTGAATCCTCAGAGTCTTGTCCCATCTTGGTTTGTTAAAGCATTGGACTTTTTAGGTGAATTTATGGCCTTTGATAAAAATAAAGTAATGGTATTTGGCTTGGCACCTTCCAATATTTGAAATTAGATAATTTTAGATTAATTAAAGATTTGCTGTTTAAGATTTAAACTGGCAAATTTAATGTTTATATTAATGGCTTTTTAAAAAATATAAGTTCAGCAAAGATAATAAAAAGAGCAGTCACATATTTTTTAAATATAAATAGAGATATTAGTATTAGGGTTTCTGGCTTAATATCTTCTATGCTGACTAAGCTGTAGACTATTGCTCTTATTTTAAAATGTATCTTATTCTTTAATACTATAAACATGTATTTTAACAATTAAACAATTATTAATAATTGTATTTTTGAGCTCAATTTGGCCAAACCAAATTTTCATAATCAATACTGGATGAAAAAACATTATGTTTTTAATTTGATTGTAAATAAGGATTTGAAGATTGTTTGGTTGAAAGTTAAAGGCCATTTTGGTGTTTTGAGTAATAAGAAAGCTAATTTGCTTACTGGTGCCACTATCTATTTTTTTTGGTTGCTTCTTGTTAATATATTGAAATACTATTTGTCTACAAATGATTTGGCTATATTTGGTAATGTTTTTTACTTTGTTTAAAACATTTTTTAAGATTATTGCTAATGTATATTAGAAGGCAGATCCTAGTGCTGGTGTTATTTCTGGGTTTTTTATTCTTGAAATTGATTAAATTCAAAATACTGCAGTCTGGTATTCTGATTTTTATATGTTTGTAGGTACTGCTAGTAAGAATACAGTTGGTTTTAGAATTTATATGTTAAAAGCTGTTCAGAATTTCAGAATTTCAGAATTTTTTTTAAAAAAATATTAGAAACAGAAAAAAAATTTAGAACAGAAACTAGTAATAAGTACTTATCAAATATTTTTTTCTTTAAAAAATAGTTTTTTATAATTTAAGGTAAAATTATATCTATTATTACCAGTAAAATTTTAGACATTAAATTAACATAAATTTATTTTTATAATTTCTATCAGTAATTAGTATATATTAATATTATTTTAATTATTACTTATTACTTAATTAAATTATTGAATGTTATTATTTAATTAATAATCCAATTTGTATAATAAAAGTTAGAATAATCAAATAACACAATACCTCAAACTATATAATATTCAAAAATTTGCTGAAATAATAGATAGTTTACCAAAATAATTAATAGTTTGTTAAAATAACTTATAACTTATTAAAATATATCTTTAGTTTGTTTAAATCATAGCAAAGAGAAAAATTCAAGTTCATAGACTAGTACTATAATAAGTTGTATAAAAAAAGCTTTTTTTTTCAAGAAAAATATATCTTATTATAGATATCTTACTTAAGATTTATTTTTATTTAGTATAATTCAAAAATAAAAATATATTTTAAAAACCAATTCTTGAAATTATTATACTTAACATTCTCTAAAAACCAATTAACATTTTTGAAATTAAGTAGCTACTAATTTCAGTAATTTATTAGTAATTTCAGATCTAAACAAGAAACAATTTTCTTAATAAAATTTTATTTCTTTTATATTTCTTTTATTTTTTTTACTATTCTTATTATAATTATTAAAGTAATATACAGACAAGATTTCTGTAGAAAAGTTGACTTTTACAGCAAAGTAACTACTTATTTTTAATGAGCTTCCAAACAAACAATTTCTGAAAAAGAGTTAATATTTACTATAATGTAACTACTCAAAGCAACTGACACAGAATTGATTATTTTACTTATAAGTTTAGCAGTTCAAATTATAAGAGATAATTTGAAAATAAATTCAGTTATCAAAGATTTATTAACTTTTAAAAAATGTGAATTAAACAGCAAACAGATATTAACAACATTTAAAAAAAGAAACCAAAAATCTCCAGTAACACCATATTAATAAAAATATTTATTATTATTTAATTTATATTGTTATTACTTAATTAAAAAAATTATTTACTTCCATACTATTAACAATTTATGTTGATAAAATCCAATACTTAATCATACTAAACCAATAGCTTTTGATTATGGCTATTAATGAGATATTAATTTTTTATTTTTTTTCTTATTTTTTTTTATTTTGTTTCTTTGTTGTTTACAAATTGATTAAGAGATTAAGCACTGAGTAATTAATATTAAGAATAATCTAATAAAAGACCCATAAAGCAAGAGTAAAAAACTTAAAAATAACTTACCAGAAGAGTATGACTGCCAAATTAAACCAGCTATTATATTAAAACAGAAATTGGAGAAAACTATTAATTAAATCTTTGTTTATTATACAAAAAACTCAACCAAAATTTTCATACTCTAAAACCTTCAGAAATTACTATTATTAATAGTTATTAAACACCAAATTATGAGTTTGTTATTTGTTTCAACATCTTAAATAATTATTTGTAATATTATTACAAACTTAAAACAGTTTTTAGACTTTATAACTTATTTAATACTTGTAAAAATGTTCTACAAAATTCAATACTCTAACCAATAAAGATTTAATATATTGGCAAACTCACAGAATTAAAATTTTAACAATTTTCGCACCAAATTACATCAATAATCTTGAATTATTATTTCAATATTATAGATAATACTTGGACTTTAATAGAACTTAGTTTTAAGAAAAAGATTATGTTATCAATAAAATTTTAGTTATTAATTAACATAAAATTATCTTTATAATTTCTATTAATAATTAGCATATATTATTATTATTTTAATTATCACTTATTATTTAATTAAATTATCAAATATTATTATTTAATTAATAATCTAATTAATACAATACACAAATTTAATGATTAAATCATACAATATACTAAACTCTATAACAGTTAAAAATTCGCCAAATTTGTAAAAATTTGTGAAATATTTTAATAGTTTACCAAAATTATTTATAGTTTATAGAAATAATTTGTAGTTTATCAAAATATATCTTTAATTTATTGAAATTATAGCAAAAAAAAAGTTTAAGTTTATAGAATAGTAATATAACAAATTGTATAAAAAAAAAGCTTTTTTTTTTAAGAAAATATATCTTATTTCAGTCAAAATTATTTTATCTATCTTAGAAATACTTTTACTCTTATCAATAAAATAAATACTTTAAAAACAAAATCATTAATTATTTGCACTTGAAATTTTCTAAAACCTAACTAATATTTTGAAATTAATTAATTACCAATTTCAGTAATCTGTTAGTAATTCTAAGTCTGAACAGAAAGCAATTCTTTTAACAAAAATTTTTTTTTTTAATTTTTTTTATTTTAATTTTTTTTATTATATATATTAAGATAGTTTATAGATAAAATTCTTATAAAAGAATTGACTTTTATAGCAAAATAACTACATATTTTTAGTGAACTTCCAGATGAACAATTTTTGAAAAAAAGTTGACTTTTACTGCAAAGTAACTATATAAGTAACTAGTATAAAATTGATTATTCTACTTATAAATTCAGTGATTCAAATTATTTTCTATAATTTGAAGATAAATTTAGTTATCAAAAATTCAACAGCTTTTAGTAATAGTGAATTTACAACAAAATAATATTAACAATATTTAGAAAAAAAAACCAAAAATCTTTAATAACAATATTAAATTAGGTATATTTGTATATATTTTGCATACTATTATGTATATATTATGTTTTTTAATTTTATTTGTTAATCTGTACTATTTATACTATTATTTAATAATTGATTAATATATTATAATATTATTATTTTTTGATTTTTATTAATTTTTATTGGATAATATTAGTAAACTACAAGTTTTTTTTACAAACTATAAATTATTTCACAAAATTTTACAAATTTTAACAAATTTTTAAATGTTATAAAGTTTAGTATATTGCATAATTTAATTATTACATTTGTGTATTGTATAAATTAAATTATTAATAGAATAATAATATTTGATAATTTAATTAAATAATAAATAATAATTGAACAATACTAATATATGCTAATTAATAATAAAAATTATAAAAATAATTTTATGTTAATTAATAATTAAATTCTATTGATAATACTAAACATAATCTAATACAATACATTAAACTAAATAATCTAAATTAAACATAAATTATGTACTTTTTATATATAATCAACCATTCAAACTAGTTAAAATAATATTATATTAAAACAAAAAAAGCTGAAAGTAAATTCAATTTATGAATTTTTTTAATAATACCATTCAAATTTCTAAAATCAAAAATAAATTCATTAAAAAAAACTTAATTTCTTTTATACTATTATAAGTTTTAATATTTAATATGTAATATAAAACAATAATTTGCTTAACAGTGTTTTTATTCAAAAAAAAGACTTAATAATCAGTATACTATTATAGTCTATTTTACCAAAATTTACTTTAAACTTGAAACATATAATGTTTTTAGAAATATTAATTAGAAGATTAAAAAAATTATTAGCAATATATTTTATAATAAACAAATTTTTTTCTATCTAAAAAGCTTTGCCAATATATTTATTCAAAAGAATAATAATCAAAGTAATTAAAAAACCAATAGATTTAATAACAAATTTTATTAAAACAGCCAAACTTGATATTTAAGTTTTCAAGTAATTTAATCTAGACTTAACAATAAAATTAACAGCAAAAACAACTAAAAAAGCAGCAAAAAAAACCAAAGAAACAAAAGCTTCAACATAAGACTTTCTATTAATAGAAAAATACATAGAAAACTTGAAATTAACAATAAATTTTGAAAATAATTTAGAAAAAAAAGTGAAAACACTTTGCACTTAGTAAACAAATAGTTTAAACTTTAATATTTGTAATAATAATAGTATTTAAAAGTTTTTTACCAAATACAATATTTGTATAAAATATTGGTTTTTGTTATAATAAGCTCCAATATTTTATAAAACTTAAAAGTAATAACAGTAAAGCATTAATAATAATATAAATTAAAAAAACAGAAAATAAAGCAAATATAACTATTAATTTAAGAAATTATATTACTAATTTTAAAAGCAATACAACTAAAAAAAGGTTAATCAATTTGGTCTTAAAAAATTTCTTAAAATAATGATTTTTTTTGGTTAAAAAGAAGAAAAATTAAAACATTGTTTTTTTTACTATTATAAATTAGTTATTAAAAGCAACAACAAAAAAAAAATTCTTAAAATTAACAATAGTATATTGTTACAAACTAGTAAACTTTAACTTAAAAAATAACAACACCAAAAATACCAAAAGCATTTTTAATGTTATTAGAAAATATACTAAAAAAAATATTATAAAGTATAATAGATATAAAAAAAAGAAGCCAAAAGCCACTAAAAAAAATTTTGCAATCTTAAATATAGTCAAAAAAAACCACTAATAAAAACTTTAACAATACAATTAAAAAAGCCTTAAAAGCAAAATTTACACAAAACAACTTAAAATTGTTTTTAAAAATTAACTTGAGTTTAATAAAGTTAAGCAATAAATAAAACAAAGAATTAATTAAGACCAATTTAATTTTAAAAGTAGAGCTAAGCACCAAAATAAAAGCTATCTATTCAGAAAATTTTTAACAATTAGATATTGTTTTTTAAGTATTATTAGAAACAATATCAGGAAACAAAAAAACAAAAGTTGATTTAGTTTTTATCTAATCAGCTTAATCTTTAAGATTAAATAACTCAATAAGTTGCTTAGCTTTTAAAACTGGCAAAAATCTGTCAGAAAATATTATAATTGGCAATACAATTAATAAATAATTTTTACTTATCTTAAAAAACATATTATTATTATTATTATTTACATTAAAAAAGGATTAGTTGTTGTTAAAAAATTTTATTCAAGATTTTATTTAAAACCACAAAAAAGTTTGATATAACAACAACAGATATAAGTAACTGCTGTAGTTTTTTTGATTTTTTGGCCATTTATAAAAAGATAGTAATAATAGTAAAAAAACCAGCTTGTTAATTAGTTTGTTGTTAAAAACTTTGAGACTCTTAAAAAGAATAAAAACAACATTAAAATTAACTTAAATGTATTTTTTAAAAAAACTATAACTGAAAAACCATTAGCCAGAAATAAAAAAATGTTTTAAAAACTGCTAAAAACAACTTTTTACTATTAATATATATAAAAAATATTGTCAAAATGTCCTGTTTAGCTGCTTTAATAATAAAAAAACACTCTTTTATTAATACTTTATTTAATATTATTTTTATTAAAATTGTTTTAATAATTAGAGTATTAATGTTAAAAATCTGTTTTAATTTTATATTTTAATATATTTTAATATATAAATTAAAAATTATAATTAAAAAATTATTTTTAAACAACAAATAAATTGATAAAATTAGTTTAATATTTTAAAAATTTTGAAAATATGCCTTGTTAAATTAATATTTATAATTATTGTAACTTTAAAATTCAAATAATCAAAATTTAAACTAAAGTAAATATAGATATTTTATTAAATTTGTTTATAATTTAAAGTTTAACTTGACTTTACAACTTTGTTTTAGTAATAATAAAAATTATATTACTTATATTTTATTATAAAATTTTGTTTTATAAAATTGTTTTTTTTTAATATTGCATATTATAATCTTTTAAATATGATTAATTATTAATAAAGTGTACAAAAAACATTATTATTATTGAACAAAAAATTTAATCATAAAAAAACAATGTTAAAAAAGCTTATAAGTTTAGTTATTTTGGTTTTTAGATTATTTAACTTCGAAATAATAACTTTTATTACAACAAAATTCAAAGAAAAAAAATTTTAAATTTTATTAAAAGAACCAAATAAAAAAAAAATAATATTTAAAGCTATATTTAAATTAAAAACCAATTTAAAAAAATAATAAAATTAAGAATTAAAAAACTAAATAAAAACAAAAAATCTAATTTAAAAATTAAATCTAAAATTTTATTAAAAATAAACTTTGAATTTTTTTTTAGTATATTTAATTTTAATTTTAAAAAAATAATAAATACTTATAAAAAAGATTTTAATATTTATAAATAAACTAATATTAAAAGAAGTATTAAATAAAAAACTAAAAAAAGCACTACTTATAATTTGTATTCAAGTTTTATTATTAAAAAAAATAAAACAGATAATAAGAACTTGTTTTTTAATATATATATATTCTAATTATTGTTTAATAAATACAAAATTACCAATTTTATTTGTTTAAAATTTTTTTACCAAAACTATATACAAAAAAACATGTTTATTCTAGTTGTATTTGGTATATAATAATAAAATTAGATTAATTCAATACATTAACATTTTTAAAAATTAAAACAACACAAAAAATAACTTTTTAAGACTTTTTATTTTTAAAACAAACTATTATATACCTAAAACAATCATATAGAACTGAATTATAATTAATAATATAATTTTTTAAAAAAATTATATGTTATTATATTTATTAAAAAAATATAAAAAAATGCTTAATAACTATTTTAAAATTTACAATTGTTTATTAATATTAATTTTAATTATATATATTTATAAAAACAAATTACTTAAAAGTTAATTTAGCAATTTTATTATTAATAAACTTTATTATAGTTTTTTGTTATAAATTATTAAATTTAACAAAAGTTAATTTTACAACTAATTTAGAAAAAAATTTTAGCTAATTTATACGTATATTATATATTTTAAATTAGTATTTATTATAATATTTATATTTAATACCAAAATTTTAACTTTATTTAAACTTAATTTAGATATAAATATAAATTTTATAATCTTAAGAAAATAAAAAACTTTTTAAAATTATTTACTTAATAAAATAATTTTTTAATAATTTTTAACTTTTTTAAAGAATTTTTATTAATAATAACTAAGAAATTAATATTTAAAGCAAAAATTTTTACAGAATTAAACATTTTTTTTAAACAGAAAACTTTGATTTTTTATTAAATACAAAAAAAAAGTTGAAAATTTTATTTTTATTATTCAAAATACCAAAATTAAGTTGTTTTACAAACTTATTTAACATATAAACTAAATACAAATATTTTTTAAAATTATTTTAGTTACAAATTTACAAATATTTATTTTATTATTATTAATAAAACTGGTTTATTTATTACTTTTTTTTAAAACTTAAATTTAAAATTTATATTAAATTTTAAATCTTTTAAATTTAAAAAATAGCAAAAAAATTTATTAATTAAGTATTAATAACCAGTTTTTTGGTCTTTTTTTTACTTTATCTATAGCATATACAAAAAATTTTCTTTTAATATTTGAATAAATTTTTATTTTAAAGTTATTAAATTTTTTAAAAAATTAAATAATATATATATTTTTTAAAATAAAAATTATTATATATATTTATATATAATTTGTAATTATACAAAAATTAAATTTTATTGTTAAACTTTAAAAAAAACAATTTTGTATTATTATAAATATTTAAAGAATAAATATAAATAGAATATCTTGTTTCAAAAACTATCTTAGAAAATTAGATGTTATATTTATGTAATTTATTATTATTATTATTATTATTATTATTATTATTTTACAAGTGTAGTCCAATCATTATCTAGTATAAAGAATTAAACTAAATAACTCTAACTAAATACAACTTATATATTTGTTATATATAACCAGCTATTTAAGCTAATCTAAACAATACTACACATTTATATTCACAATCAACCTATACTTAAAAAAAAGATACATAATAAATGCTTACCAAAACTTACTTTTATTGATTCCATAATACCAAGCATATACACTATTTTATTAGACAAACTCAAGCACCAACCCATAGGTTTTATATTATCATCATTCACTAATCCAGCTTTTTTTGCTTTAAACTTGAATTTGGCTCTAGTAAATCATATTTCTTGATAATAGTGGTCGGCCAACTTGTAAGAAAAACTAACCAAGACAAAAGTTGTTTTTTTTCTGCTATTGTATATTATCAAGGCATTTTTAATCTAATTCTTTATAATAAAACTCTTGCAGAGCATTATATACATTCCAATATTAGATAGGCAGAAGAAGAGAGAATACAGAACATAAGATAATATAAGTACTTTCTTACTTATTAATAATAACCAAAACTCAACATAATTTATAATCAATTTTTTTCACTGATTAGGATCTTCTATATAAATAAATAAATGATTTAAAACTTTCATATTTCTATAAAACAGGCAAAAAACACCAGAATAAGTCTTGTTATATAATTTTTTGTGAACAGTAATTGGAAGCTGTCTATGAAATTTTTTTTTACTATATTTTTTTTTTATTGGCTATTTTTTACTTATTATAATTTCTATTTTTATAAGTAATATTATTTTTTTCTTTTAATATTGAGCTTTATTAAGATTTCTCAAATCTTTTAACTCTTCTAAATCTCTTTTTTGAATTAATTTTATCACTTTTTTTTTAAAATTACTTGAACAATTTTGGTCTGTAATTTTTCAAATTGGACATTGTTACTGGAGGTTTTTGGTCTCTTTTCTTGAATGTTGTTAATGTTGATTTGCTATAAATTCACGTTTTTAGAGATAGTTAAACCTCCAATAACTAAATTTATCTTCAAATTATCTCCTATAATTTGAACTGCTGGGCTTATAAGTGGAATGGCCAATTCTTTGCCAGTTACTTTATGTAATTACATTGTAGTAAATGTCAACTCTTTTCCAGAAATTGCTTGTCTGGAAGCTCACTAAAATGTGTAGTTACTTTGCTGTGAAAGTCAACTCTTCTACAGGAATCTTGTCTGTAGACTACCTTAATGATTATGATAAGAAAAGAAAGAAAAAAATAAAAGAAATGTAAAAGAAATAGAATTCTGTCAAGGAAAACGTTTTCTATCCAGGTTTGGAGTCACTAACAGTTTATTGAAATTGGTAGCTAATCAATTTCAAAACGTTAGTTGTGTTGAGGAAATTTCAAGTATAATAATTTTGAGAATTTGTTTTTTCGAATATTTAATTTTTATTTAAATGTATAAAAGGTGATTTGTTTTAATTAAGATATTTAAAGTAGAGTGCTATGATAAGATACTATGAGAAGATACATTTTCTTGAAGAGAGAAGCTTTTCTTTTATACAATTTGTTATAGTACTAGTCTTTGAACTTGCACTTTTCTCTTTGCTACAATTTGGGTGAACTAAAGATACATTTCGGCAAACTACAAGTTATTTCACTGAACTATTTGATTATTTCGGCAAATTTTCATTAATTTCGGCGAATTTTGACTATGTTAAATGGTTCAGAGTATTGTGTAATTTGATCATCTTAATTTCTAGAGTACAAATCGGATTATTGATTGAGTAATGATGTTTAATACTTTGATTAAATAATAAGTGATAATTGAAATAGTGATAATATATGCTAATTAATTATAGGAATTATGAAGGTAATTTCATGCTAATTAATAGCTAAAATTTTACTGGTAACAACATTAATAATTTTTTCTAATTAATTAATAATTACAGTATTTATTATTGAGTGTAATAATATTTCTGAATTGTCTTGAAATCTTGTTTGTAATCAGTAAATTGTTTATACTTATGTAAATAAATTGTTTTTTTTTACAAATTGTTTTATTTGTTGTAATATTGTTATATTAAACATCTGTTTTGTTTTATTGGTATACAAGTTCTGAATATTGAGTTTTTGTTCTAAGTCATAATAGTAAAAGTTTATAAGAAGTTGTTATGTCCATTATTTTCAATTTTCTTCTGTTAACTTTTTATATAATACTATTGTTTTTAGTGTTTTTAATAATATTTTTACTTTTGTTATTATATTATCTACTATATTTTTGGACTTTATATATACTTTATGTTATATTTTATATTGGAGTTTTGATTTTTTTTCTGTGTTTTTGTATTGTATAATTTGTTGATTGATTGTAATTTCTATGTTTAGTTTTTAATATTTAATAAATTAGAATAATTGTTGAGCTAAAAAGTTAATATTGTTTGTAATTTTTATCTTTTCTGTTGTTTTTATTACATATTGTTACAGATAATTATTTCGGGTCTCAAAGCAAATAACAAACCCATAACTTGGTGCTTAATTGATATAATGATGTTGGTTTTCAAAGATTAACTGTATCTGAAGGTTTTGGTTGAGTTTTTTGTATAATAGACAGAGATTCCAATGTGATTTTCTTTAAATGGTGTTTTCAGTATTAATCTGTGAGTTAATAGTTATGGTCTGTTACTTCTCAGAATTGCAATTCCATCAATTTTTTTCTTGGCATGGTGGCCAGCAATCTCTTGATAAGCTATTCTCAAATTTGAGTGTCTACCCTAATTCCTGGGTTTTTTACCAGCACTATATTCTGATGTTAGTAACTCAGTGCTTTAATTCTTTAATCAATTAGTAAACAACAAGAAATAACAAAACAAAAAAAAATAAAATAAAATAAAATAAAGAAATAAGTTAAGACAATGAATGTTAGTATCTTGTCAATAGTCATAATCAAGAGCTATTGTTCTAGTATGGTTAAGTATCAATTACTATTAACATGAAGTGTTAATAGTGAAGAGTAAATTTGAGATATTGAATAATTATTTATTGATATTTGTGATATGTAAGGTTACTTGGATCAAATCTAAACTAAAAAGTCTGTTTTTTCTGCTTCTAATACTACTGCTATATATACCTAATTTATGTTTTATGAAATCACTCACATTCTTAAGCAATGTGCTATAATTTTTTGAACAATGCTTACATTGCTGAGCAATGTGCTCATGTGCTAACTACTACTTTCTTATTAGTCTACTATTTTTCTATATTTGTTTTCTTTATGAGTAACAATGTGTTGGTTTTTTATATACTTTTCTGATAAATCAATTTGATATGTTAATAATTATAATTGTTTTTTACTCTATTGTTTTTCTGCTTTAGTATAATATAAGAATACTTTGTTTCCAATTCTAAATTTAAGTGATTTATTTAGTAACTGGTTATTATGTTATTTTTTTTGTTTTTTTTGTAATATTTATATATTATTAGCTGTTTTTTATTTTTTGTTTTTTAGAGTTTTCATTAAGTTATATGTTTTTTTCAACAATATTTCTTGAAAATTAACTTTTGTTATTGGTTTTATTGAATATGTATTAATTTTTATTTTAATTGATAATATTGTTGTTCTATTATAGACTAGTTTAAATAGTATTGCTTATGTGATTGTTTTATTGTTTAATAAACAAATAATACTGATGATATAAATAAATCTCATTTGTTCTGGTTTTTTTGGCTAAACTTAACTATTATTTTACATAATATTCTGTTGAATCTTTTAACTAAGCTATTTGTTTGAAAATAATATAATAATAATAATAGTTTTTTTATTCCAAATCTTTGACTTAATTTTGTCAATGTTCTATTTATAAAATAAATTTCTTGATCTGATAACAATTTTTTTAAACATCTATGTTGGCAAATTAAATCTTGATATACGAATTTAGCTACAAATTTTGCATCTGCTTTTTGAATTGCTTTAACTTTTGGTTATTTTGTAAAATATTTTATGGTTACTATTATGTATTAATTGTCTTTGCTGATTATAGTTAATAGTCTAACTAAGTTAATTTCAATTTGATTAAATAGTTGTTTTATCTTGATTGGTCTTTGTGGTTTATTAAATCTTGTTTCTCCTTTTTTTTGATAAGCATTATAATTTTAAATATATTAGATAATATTTAAATATATTAATGACTAATAATATCTTTTTTTGGTTCTTTTTATAATTGCTTCTTTATAAAAATATTTTATAGTTAGAACTGAGTACATATTAAAAAGTATTGTTTTTTTTTGGTTCTGTAATTACTTTAAGTATTTAATCTGAATTTTTTCTGTTTTTCGAATATAATATATTTTAATAAGTGATAAAATATTTTGATTGTTGTTTTATGTTGTTTTGTTCTTTTTAAAATAATTTTTTTTGAACTGTTGTGTATTAATATAATATTAAAGTTGTTAGTATTTTTGTATGTTCATCTTTTGTTATATTTTTGGATTAAAATGTTTTTTAAATTTGTTTTATTCATAACAAGCTGTTAATATTCCCATTTTTTTTTTTTTTTATAATATATTATATAATTGAATAAAAATAGTTCTATTTTCTATTTTATATGGCAATTGTTTCAAAAATTTTGCTTTTAGATTGATATTAATTCTTTGTGATTAGTATATATATCAAATTTTGATTTAAGTATTTTTTCTATTTTATAATAATTAGTAAATAGTTAAATATTTTAGTGTTAAAGTTCTATAATTCTTTTCAGCTAAACTTAAACTTTAGTTAACATATGCCATTAGATGTTTTTATTTATTAGCTTTTTTTTGTAATAGTATTGTTTCTAATACTTGACCAAATATATTAATGATAATAATAAATAATTTGTTGTAATCTGAATAAATTAATATTAAAGCTTAAATAAATTTTTTTTATAGCATATTAAAAGCTTCTTGTTAATTTTTAGTCTATTTGTATTTAATATTTTTTGCTTAGAATTGGTAGAATAATTGAGTCAGTTTGGAAAAGTTTTGAATAAAGCAGTGATAATATCCAAAAAATTTCAAAAATGCTTTTAGTTCTGTTAAGTTTGTTGGAACTAAAAAGTTTTTAACTATTTCAATTTTTTTTGAATATGTTTAGATGTTATCTTTGCTCACAATATGTTTTAAAAACATAAGTTCAGTTTTTTCAAATAAATATTTAGTGGTATTTAACTTTAATCATACTCTTCTTAATCTTTTAAACATTTGCTGAAGATGATAAAAGTAGTTATTAAATGTTTTAGAGAATATATTGGTGTTATTTAAGTAGATTACTACTGATTTTTATAATAATATAGTATAGACAATTTTTATTAGTTATTGAAAGATAACTGAAACATTGGTTAAGCCAAAAAACATAACATTAAATTCAAAATTCTTTTTTTTGTTAGCTAAATTTATGGTTATTTATTAGTAACTACTATCTAAATTTAATGTTAAAAACTATTTTTTTTTCTAAAAGTATTAAATAATTCTTAGATCTATAAAGTTAGATAGTTGTTTTTATGAGTAATATTGTTGAGTTTTCTATAATTCACACAAAAATAAATTTTTCCATTCTTTTTCTAGATGAATACTATTGGGAATAACTATAAACTTATTAATAATTGAATTAATCTATTGTTTAACATACAGTTAATTTTTTAATAAATGATCTTATAGTTAGTGGTTGATACTTAGTATATTTTCTGTTTAATTGATATTATATCTTTAGTTTTTATCTAATGTTGAATGATATCAGTTCTGCCAAATTTATTTTTATTTTCAAAGATGTCAGTGATGTAATGTCTACATATTTACAAAGTTGTGAAAAATTTGGAATAGTAATTGGTGCTTGATTTTTAACTTCAGTGCTTAAATATTTAATTATGATTTCCTTTGATATTTCTATTAGGTTTTTAATTATATTATGTATTAGAATTTTAATGTGTTTATGGTTTTTGGCTGGTATGTAAAAATTGGTGATGATAATTTTTCTAATTTACAAATGGTAGATTCAACTTCAAAAATCTGGAACTGATTTTTTACTTTTTTTTCTATAGTTAATATATATTGGTTATATAGTAAAATAAAAATTGATTAATAAGCAGAAATAATTTTTTTCTGATTAATTATTTTCTCTTCTGTTATATTAACTAGTATTTTTATTTTATCTATAGATTCGAATCTATTTATTTCTCTTGTTGTAATTCCTAATTCTTTTTTTGTTTTTGTTAATATTAATTAAGCTATTTTACCAAAGACAGGAATATTGTCTGTACTATCTTTTCATTTAGTTCAATTATGTATGTTTTTTTTGATTCATTTTATAGCATTGTAATAATATTTTCTATATATTCTATATTAATTATTTTTTTTTTATATTAATTTCTTTTTTGTCAAATTAAATCTAAATGCTAATTAAACTATTGTTGCTAAAATTTCCAGTGCTATTTTTAAATTAATGCTAATATGTAAATAAAATTCTAATCTAATAGCAGTTTTTCCAGAATATTTGAGATCAAATTTTGCATCAGTATTATATATATGTTTTAACATAATACTCTTATTATTATTGTTAAATTATTTAAGTTTCTGCTTTTTGGAAAAATTTGGAAGTATAATATATTATTTAGGATTAAAATTGGAGTTTAAATTATTATTATTATTATGATTCCTATTGTAAATAGTATTAAAATTATGGTTGTCATTATTGTTAAAGTCTAAATTAGAATTAAATTTTAATTCTGATTCTAAAATACAATTGCTAATTAGTTCTTTTTTTTAAGAATCAAATAAATCATGTATAATAATGAATTATAAATAAGATTACAATCATTACAATATTCAAAATTACTGAAAATTAAACAATATTTATAAAGTTTAGTGTTTAATTATACTAAATACTGCTTTTGCTCTTTTTAGTAAGTGCTAAATCTTGGTAATGTTTATAAAATTGTTTTGGATTGTTTATAATATTAATGAATATATTTAAGTTTGAAATGAGAATAATATTAACAAATTCTGGTAAGTTGGTTTTGATTATAAGTATTTTACTAAGTAAAATATCTTTGACTTTAATATTTACTATTCTCCAGATCTTATTTTTGTTGTATAGATAATCATCCAAATATAAAAATGCTCAGTTCTATATGATCTCAAAAGGCATTTTTTTGCTTATTTAGTTATTTGTGAAAATTATGTATTGGTATGATGCATTATATATTCTTTTATGACTAAGAATATTATTTTATATTTTTTTGTTGAATAGTGTTTCTTCACAAATAAGACATGATTCATTGTCTTACTTTCCTTGTTGTTTTGAGTAGCCAAAGCATTATTAGTGGTATACTTAATAATAGTAGCAGATATGTGTCTTGTAGTCTTTTTTTAATAAAATTTAAGCTTCTATAAATAAAAGTTTTTTCTTGTAATCTTTGTATTTAAGTAGAATATAGAGTAGTTGTTTTCTTGATTCTGAAATCAAGTATAGTATATGTTAATCACTGGCTAATTTTTTGGTAATAGTAATAACTTAAAAATTATTTTCTTCCTTTTTTTTTCAGAAGAGTATTAATAATAGTTTATTGTATTTGTTTTCAGTTTGTAAAACTTGATAAACTTTTCAGATAGGGGTTTTTTTTTCTAGTTCAATCAATAATTGCTTTCTTAAAAAAGCTTTAAAATAATTACAAATAACAGGTACTTGAATATGCTAACTATTAAATATTAGTTAGAGTTCTTGAGTGTTTTAGTTGAATATAGCATTGGTTTTGAACAGCCAGTTATTATCAATAAGAGCTTGATATTAGATGGCTTTTATTATCAAAACTTTGATAAATGTAATAATGCTATTGACTTTAAAAGGAAAGTTATCAATTTTGCCAATTGAAGTTTTGATTGCTCTATTAGTAATTATAATTCTGGTACTGGCAGTTTGATTAACTTGGCAACCTAATCAGTTCATAAGTTGTCTAATAATGATGCTGTCTGTTGAATTACTATCAAGTATAAATTTGATAAAGTAACTATCAACTTTAATATCTATATACATAATGGTAATAAATTTGGTGTCTAAAGCAACTTTATTAAATAATAGAATTTCTGATTGGTCTTCCAACTCAAATAAAAAAATAATAGCTAGTGATTTGTTTTTTGTAATAATTATTAATAATATGTTGTTAGTTAGTAAATTATAATTGGTTTTTTAGTTATTTAATAAGTTGTCTTTTGTTATAATTAAAAAGCTTAAATAGCTGTGATAATTCGAATTTTGGACATACCTATTTTTTGAATTTTTGGGATGTAATTTCAATAACTGGTTTAAGAAGTTGAGAATTAATTAGTGGATATTACTATCACTAATTTCCAGTTTTGTTGTGTATAAATGATTCTTGGTCTTTGATTTCTAATTAATATTTAAGCTAAATTTTGTGGTGGTGCTTAAATTTGTTGAAGTTGATAAATTATCTGTGACTGTAGAGCTTGATAAATTACCAGTATTAAAGTTTAATAAATTGGAGATGTGTATATAGATTGTTATATTATTGGGATATAATAAGATTAATAGTAAGAAAAAATATATTTTCTCAAAAAAAAAGATCTTTTTTTATATAATTTGTTGTAATATTATTCTATAAACTTAAACTTTTTTTTATTATAATTTTGATAAACTAAAGATATATTTTAATGAACTATAAATTATTTCTATAAACTATAAATAATTTTGTTAAACTATTAAGATATTTTACAAAATTTTACAAATTTGGCAAATTTTTAATTATTATAAAGTTCAATATATTGCATAATTTGATTATTAAATTGTGTATTATACTAATTAGATTATTAATTAATATTTGATAATTTGATTAAATAATAAGTAATAATTAAAATAATAATAATATATGCTAATTATTAATAGAAATTATAAGAATAATTTTATGATCATAAACAAATAAACCAAAAAGTACTTACAATTAAATAAAAAACCCAATAGCTTAACAATTACTTACTAATTAGTTAGAATAAACATAATCATATATAACTTAAATATATATATATATAATAGTTTTCTAACTAAAAAAATAACAGATAGAGAATAATAAAAAATAAAAAAAGTTAATTAGACAAAATAAACAAAAAAAAGGTGAAAAAATTAAATTATAATTCCAAAAAAAACTGAAAAATATGTTTTTTAAACTTTGTATTATAATATCTACTAATACTAAAATTAGTAAAATTAAAGATTTTTTTTTTATAATTTGGTCTTTCATAAACAACTTAAAAAATCATTATCTTTTTTTTACTATTACTTTTTTATTAATAAAAACAATGATAAAAACATTAATATACCAATAAAACATAAATGAGATTCAAATTTAATAAGATTGAAAACACATTAAAAAATATTAACTACATAAAATAACTTAAAAATTATTTATAATAATATCTTGGCCAAAATTAACAATCAACTTAAAAATTTAGAATAAGTTTTTCATATTGAAAAAAATAATTTCTAATTAAAATTATTTTATAAATACTAATTTTATTGAATTTTACTTTTTAATTTTAATTCTCTTTGAATTTATTAGGAATAAAATACTATTTTATTACAAGTAAAAAAATACAGATGTTTGATATTAACATGATATAAAAAAAATATATTTGTAAAAGTTTTAAGGAAAAACACAATAAGAAATATAAGGATATGAGAAAAATTTTTCTTAGAAAATTAGCATAATATTGGCTACCAACAGCAATTTTAATAAAAATATTACACAAAAACATTAAATCAAATAAAAAAATACTTATCAAAAGAAATTATTTAATACTTACTAAGAATTAAAAAAAATTTACCAAGCTACTTAAATTTAAACAATAATTAATTACATAAATCAATAGATTAAAGTAATAAAATCAGTAACAATCATTAATTTTTTTAGCCAAAATTTATATTACTAATTTCAAGAAAGATTAAAATTATTTAATAATTGTCTTCCAGCTAAATTAATTTTTAACTACTATGTATATTATCAAATTTAATACTTACTTAAGTAAGATCCAGAATCCCAAGAACAAAAACAAAACTTATATTAGAAACAAACTCAACACACTATACTACTTAGCATACAATTATTTCTAATAACTTTAGTACAAATATTACCAAAAAATTAAGAAATATATTAAGCAAAGTTTTCTACTTACCTTTAATAAAAACAGAAAAAATAGCAATAACTAAGATAATCAACAAAAATTAAAAACTCCAGTACAAACATCTCATTAAAAAATTGTAAATTAACAACAAATTCTAATTTCATCATATAAAAAAACTTTAGATTATATCATTAAAAGTTTTATTCTATTATCTATTATCAGATAACCAGATTAATATATTATTAAAAACTATATTTTTATCTATTACAAAAACAACTTCCAAACTTCTAACTATATTTATATTTTATTCAGAAAATTTTTTTTAAAAAATCTATTCTAAAAAAATACTTTTTATAATTTTTAAATCTATTATCTTTACAACCAAACTTTTAGACTGCTTGAGAATCTAAATCTGAACTTGAATCTGAATTTGAATTTAAATATAATCCAAAAAACAGATACTAGAAGAAAAAAAAATTCATAAGTGAATTAAAACCAGAATTTATAGCTTTTTTTGTTTAAATATCTGTAAATCTTCAAAAAATAGCCACTCTTTATATTATAAAATTAACCAACTTTACTGAAAAAAAAGAAAATACTTATACTTGAATTGAAGAAGCACAAAAAACAATTCTAGTAAATAATTGAAATAAAGTCTATAGTCTTTAAACTTTATATTTTTTTTAAAAAACACAGTCAACTTCTGGTATTAAAATTTAGATTCCAAACTTGATACTTTTGTATAGTTTTAAGATGTATTTTTAAAATATTTCTGTAATTCTAACACTAATATTAAACTCTAAAATAAATTTAATACTATTAAAACAACAGCTTAGTAAAACAATAACTAAATATTTTGGTTGATTTAATTATGTTTTACAACAAATTAGAACTATAAAAAACAACTATTATACAATCTCTTAAATTTTTAATTAGTTTGTAAAAAATTTAAAAAGTAGTATCTTAGAATAAGTAAAACCATAATACTTAAGAAATTTATTTTAAACTGTTATATTAGTTTAAAATATTGTCAAAAAAAACTAATCATAATAAAATAGTAAATTTGGTGATAAATAACAATAATACCAAAGACCTAAAAAACAAGATTGTTCAACTTAAAAAAAATTATCTTAAAAGATAAAAAGTTATTTTGCCAATACCAAATTCTAAGTACAAAACCAATATCAATTATTACAATAGCAAAATTAAACATCTCTTTAAAATTGCAGCTATTAAAACAAAAATAGAAACCAATAAAATATATTAATATGTTATTATTGTTAAAAGCACAGATATATCAAAGCTGAATATTGATTATTATAGTTTTATTAAAATTTGCAAAGAAATAATTCGTAAAATCTACCTTCTAATAATCAATACATAATACTCAGAATTGATATTTAGTACTAATTTTATAGTATTCTCAAAAATAGTTATTATAACAATAAAGTTCTGTTTAGTCACAATATTCAGCTTTACTACAACAATTATGATAATTATTAGCTTTTAGACTATACTCCTAACATTCAAATTATAGAAAAAATTACTTACTTCTAAATTCAAACTTTTTGAATCAGTCAGCAGCAAATACAATAATATCACAAAACTCTAATTAAAATAGATAATACAATATTTTTATATATTATTAATAAATATTTTTTAGCCTACTTAAACCATAAGATTTCGATAATATAGTATTTTATAAAGATCAGAATATATGTACTATTGAAAATTTTATTATTAATACTAATAAAAATATCAGCACAATTTTTCTTACAATTATTATCAATTATAAAATATCAGCTGTCATATTCCCTTTTAAACTTAAGAAAAAAATTCATTTCTATTTTGTTTAACAGAACACTTTAAATAAAAATAAGCCAATTACTACCATATATATTAAAGTAAAATTAGATAGTAAATTTATCAAACTGGTTTTAAACAATAAATTAACAGAAAGCATTATTACTTTTTAACTAATAAATTAATTAGATTATTAAATTAACAGAAACATTAGTATTTTTATCATTACTATCAATAAAACCAAGAAAATGCCAATCAAAAAAATTGACTCCTTTCTTTTCAACATAAATAAAATAATTATTTCTACTAAAATATTAGTTATAAATACAATTTAATACTAAGTATTAGTTAGAAATGATTGGTTAGAAAAAGCAAATGTTACTTTAAATTAATCAATTCAAGAATTACAACTATATATCAAAGACAAATATCTGCTATATGTGAACATAATAAAAAAATTTCTATATAAACAATTTACCCCAGTTTGAATTTGAAGAAATGTTGAAAACAAAAGCCATTGAAACATATTAGATTACATAAAACAAGAATAACTCTAAAAAACTACTACCTGTTTTTGTGTAAACTAATAAAACTTCCAATTTTATACTATTTCATTTTTCTTGCTTTTAATGTTACTAAAGTTATTGATCAAGATTACAATATTCAGTTTGTTAGAAAAAACTATTTTCTATAATAGTTTGTGTTACTTTATATAAAAATAACCAACAAATCATTCACTATTATTGTAACTAATATTACAAAAAAATGTATGAATATTCAAAACAATCAGAAAAATGAGACAAAACTCCTTATATTATATGTAGAACAATTTTACTTGATAAATACAATTAGATTAATATACAAATTAGAAAAGCTATATGTAATCTTACTTGTTAATATATAATTCTTATTACTAACTAAATAAAAAAAAAAACTCTCTTTAATATCATTTATAATAAAGCTCTAAATCACATATACTATTATTTATATAATACCAAACAGTTATATAATATAACTAAAGCAAGCATACAAGACAAAACAGCCAAAGAAATTAGAAATTAGAAAGCATTGTCAGAAGTTATCAAAAAATTACTAAGTACAATTTTTAGACCCTTTATAAAAATTTTAAAACTACTATTAGAAACTTTTGTCTAACACAAAAAAACCAAGAACAATACTTTGTACAAATAAATATTTATCTGTATAAAAACTGCTTAATTTTTGTTAATTACAATAGTATTTTGACTATTAACTCTAGTTTGAATTATTTGAAAAAACAGTTCAATCTGAAAATTATTCAGATCATAAAACACAAAACAAAATCTTACAAACACTAAAAGTATTTATACAATAAACTCTCTCTATAGTTCCTCTGGTTATAGTCACTATTTTCTTATAATCACATTTTTTTAAAAACCAAAACCATTTATATATAATATTATCTCTTTATAATCATTTTTACTATATATATCTTCTTATAGTCCCTATCCCCACAAATATGATAGCAAAATATAAGTAATTTTCATTCTCTATAGTCACACTATAATCATATGATATTAGATATGAACATTAGATGTTATCTTATATTTAATTAGACATGTATAATTAGGAAAATTTCTCGATTTGTCAATAGAAATTATTCTTTTTATGATAATAAAAAAAATTAGAGAAGTTTCTGGAAACAATTGTAGAACACTAAACAAAATTTCTGAAATATTACAATATTCAATTACTCTTTTTCTTTATAAGCCACCACCATCATTAGAAGACAATAATGAAACTATTATATTTAGTTTGTTGTTTGTGGGTATTATGAAAGTTTTAATAATAGTTGACATATAGTACAGTACTATTGCTCTTAGTGCTTTGAAGATTGGTGGTACTTCAGAGACTGGTAGTGCTTTGGAGACTGTTGCTGCGAATATTAATAAAGTTACTTTAGATCAAACTTTGGCTAACAAGATCATTTTTTTTCTGTATTGGGAGAAGAAATTAACAGACCTACAAATAAGAATAATGGCCCAATGGGATCTTCTGGGAACAAGTTTGTTAATGGGACATTGCTCAAGCAAATTAACTAGAAACAGAGTTCAAATTTACCTTTTCTTAGGAAGAGAAATGTGATCAGTAATAAAACTCAGAACATAAAAATTCTGATATATATCTAATAAATACATTTTTACACCAACTTTGGTATCCACAATTAAAAAAGAGCTCCATACTAGCAATCATATTCATTATTCAACCAATATTTAGTATTAGCAAGCAAAAGTTTGACTGATAGTTTTAAAGATATATTAAAAATCACCTTTTTTGGGGCAAATAAATCTGTGTTGAATGTTTTTCATAATCCAAACATAATCATGCAGAATGGAGATTCGGACCTAGAATCAACATATTATGTTTTAAAAATACCAATTATAAATGATAATGTACCCAATCTAACATAAACAAAACTGTACACAATACAATATATTTCTAACTTCTTAAAAGATATTTATTAGGCTGTCACATGATTAACTTGATAAGCTTTGAAAACATGATCACTTAAAAGAGGTATTAAAGAGTTAATAATAGATAATAGTTGTGATTTTATTAACAGATTTATATTTTTTGATAATCTGCTTCTTCATTTGTTACTGAAATTGGTTTCCAAGTACTTAACAATGTTTTCTTAATTTGTCTTGCTTTAAAAAAGTCTATTCTTTTCATTTGTGTAATTTTACTGAATTTTTTCATTTCTTTGCTTAATATTCATTCATGGCCAATATCATGAAAAATATGATTAAAAACATTTGGATTTACAAACTGTGTTTTTCTTATCTGAACTCGAAATTGATTTAATTTAGTAATAAAGCTAGGACGTGTACAAGACCTGTATATTTCACTTTTAGAATATTTGATGACATTAAAGAGATTAGTACACAATCTCTCAAATTTGATACAGTTATGCACTGCAATTTCCCAATGCCATTGTAAAGGTGTAGAAAAAATTAATGATTTGAGTGTTTTGTTAAATTTTTCAAGTATTGCATCATGGCTTTGATGTTGATTTGAAAATTTAGATCAAGAAATTACAATTCTTTCTTGAATCAGCTTGCAAACTTTAGGCTTCAATTATAACTATTATTCTTCATCAGCAATTTCAATTAATTGGTAAATAAGATGGTGCCGAGTAAACCAAATTGGTGCAAACATTTGTCTAGCCATAAGTTTTAATGAAAACCTATTGAAACAAACTCCAATGCAAAAGTTAATAATTGCTTGTAAATAAAAAAAGACTTGTTCATACTTTAATCTAAACATGGGATCTGTTTTATTTTGGGCCCATTCTAAGTAACTTTCAACAGATGAATTTTTCTTAGAAACAACATATGGCCATATTAATTTGGAAGCCATTGCATGCCTATATATATTACATATCAAATTTTATGACTTATAATGATTAGGACATTTTTTAAAAAACTGCAGTTGATTTTTACTCTGATATCTCTGACATTGTGCAAAGTATTTTATATCAATATTCCAATTAATATAGGTGTTGCTGTGTTTGGGAGGCTTGACAACATGACATTGTGCTATCTTCTACGTAATTATACAAGTATACAGAGGATCAAATTGACAGCCTTCATTATTGATCATTAGTTGGAGGTAAGAGGCAAAAAGTGTTATAGATGCATTATTGAAATTAGGTTTCTTTTTACTAAGAATCTGTTATTTGTACTTAAAATTCTACAGTTGGATTAAAACTTTTATTTTTATAATTTGGCCATTTTTTATAATCTGAGGCATCTCATATGACATGAAACATCTTACATGTCTAATTAGATATAAGACAAAATGACATTTGAGACATAACAGATATATTAACACATTATAAAAGCAAAATATAATAAAAAGTGTGTTCTTATTAACATGCCAAAAAACATAAACCAAAAGCAAGCAGCAATCTCCTTGGAGACTAAAAAAGCTCTCTGCCAGTACAAACTAGAACATCCTGACTACTTAGCAAATAGACTTATTGAAATATTTAATCTAAAGATTGACTGTTCTACTGTAATAAAGATACTCGCAAAATCAGACCAATGGATTGAAAAAAATATATCTGGCAACTTTGGTCAATTGACAAAGGACAGGAAAGAGATGTTTCCAAAAATAAATAATGCACTGAGAGAATAAATGCTTGAAGCACTAGCTACCAACTGCATTCTTACTGGAAAAATTTTACAAATAAAAGCTCTCAAGTTTGCTGAAAAGTTTCTAAAAGAAAATAACTTTAAAGCATCAGATGATTGGTTAGAAAAGTTCAAAAAACGTCATAATTTGCACCACATTAAGATGCATAACAAAACAAACAGTGCTCCCTTGGAAATTTTACCAGAAGAATAAGAGAAACTGCATAAAATTATTAGCAAATATAATCTAAATGATGTTTACAATGCCAATGAAACAGCATTATTCTTTAGAATGCCACTAAATGCAACTTTGACAACAAGATCTACTTCTGGTACTAAGCATGATAAAAATTGAATTACCATACTTTTTGCTTGTAATGCAACAGGCAGCATTAAGTTGCAACTTTTAATTATTAGCAAAGCCACAAAGCCATGATGTTTTTGCAATATTAATATGAATGCACTTCCAATTACTTATTATTACAATACAAAAGCATAGATGCAAACTGATATTTTTAGTAAATGGCTTAATTTATTAAATGAAAAAATACATCACAAGAAAAAAAAAATTTTGCTATTGCTTGATAATACTGGTTTCTATGGTAGAAAACCTTCTGTATTATCTAATATTATGATTAGATACCTACTATCCAATACAACATCCTATTTGCAACTATTAAATGCAGAAATTATTGCATTCTTTAAGGCACAATACCAAAAATTGTTTCTTTTCCATCTTATTAATCAGTATAATGGCAAGATTCTAATATCAACAGTAACATTAAAAAGATGTGGTTAACTTTCTAATTAATGCGTGATCAGTGGTAACAACAACTACAATTCAAAACTGTTGGCATTATATGGGAATTCTGAATAATAGTCAAATGCCAGCCCATCTATTAGATATTAAACAAGAACTTCTACAAGAAGTACAAGTTCTTATTAAGCATGTTAATATTAACAAGCTATTGGCAATAGACTTTATTAATATTGACAAGTTTAAACCATTATTCACTTATGTTTCAGAGAATAAAATTGTGGATCTTATTAACAACAAGTATAGTGGAAATTCTAATGCAAATAAAAATTTAGAAAGTGAAGATAAAGATGAACTTTTGTTTTTACTATCTATACATCAAGATAAAACTGCACTTGAAGATACATTGCACTATTGTGAAGAACAGTATAGTAAAAAAGTTGATTCAGACTTTTTTAAAACTTTGAAAACATTAATTTATAATACTGTTCTCAAAGTTCAAGAAGAAAAAAAACAGTTACAAATAGATAGCTTTTTTAAATAAAATATATATAATTGGTTATTATATTATGCATGTAATATATAAATCATGTGATATATAGATTATGTGATAAAATATTAATTATTTTTTATAGTCCCATCTTTCTATAGTCATCACAAATGTGTTGACCAAAAAGTGTAATTATAAAAAGAGTTCACTGTATATTCCTATCAATTTTTAACAAAAATTGAATATCAAATATTTTATTGATGACAATCAAAGAATTTTTCCAGAGTGAGCATATCTAATTAATGCTGAATTTAATTTTTAATATTTTAAAAACTAAACACTAATGTTAAAACTATTTATTATTATTATAATTAACCTAAAAATAGCATTTAAAATACCAACTGGAGCCATAGTATAAATAATTTTTTAATCTAATTTAGCCAAGAAAAAAATTAATATTAAAAAGAAATTATGGACTCTAAATACATAAAAATTTTTATAGTTTTATTATATAATAAATCAAATTAATTATATGTGATTGAATTAAATAAAATTACACAAGCAATTTTTTTATTTTTACTTTAAATTACTAGATTAATTACTATTGAAACTTAAAATAAGCTAGAAAAAACCAAATACAAAATTCAAGATCTTGGTTTTATGGAAATAGTTAATTTATTTATTAACTATATAAAAACAATACAAAAAAACCGAGAAATAATTTGAATTAATAAAATAATTACAATTCTACTATTTAAAATATATTTATTTAATATATATAAAAAAATAACAAAAAAAATCTTTTATTTAAGCCACATGTTCTTCTTTGTAAATAATTTCTAATTAGTTTTATTAATTTATATATATTATACTATAATTATTTGCAATAGAAATATTTATTCACAACTTATTTAAGAAACTATATACTTATCTAAGAATATAATTCTAGGATACTTGAACATAAATATTACTAATCAATATAAACTCTAAGAAATTTTTGACTTTTCTTAGTTGGTGCTATATTGTAAAACTAAATCAATTCCATTAAGACCAAGTACTGAATGTTACCAAATAATTAATGAAAAATTAATTAAGCTTAATCTTTGATCACTGAATTATTTTACAATAAAGACAATTAAAAGCACTTATTTTAAAATATTCAAATATTTTTGCCACAAAAAATAAGTTTGATTGAACCAACTTGGTTTATTATTAGATTTATATAGAAGATATATTACTTATTAAGCAATTTATTTATTAAGTATTATTGTTCAAGTATAATTTTATAAAAGAAAAAGTTGATTAAATATTAGAAAATAGATTTATATAATCTTCTATAAGCTTATAATTTTTATCAGTTATCTTAATATAGAAAAAAAATAGAAAAATTTAATTCTATATTAATTATAAAAAACTTAATAATATTGTTAAAAAAATATTTACTCTTTATTATGAATTAATAAAATTTTGAATATTCTAAGAAAATCTAAATGGTTTTTAACTCTAAATTTTGCTAATAAATATTAGCAAGTAGCCATAAATCTTAATAACTAAAAAAAAACTATTTTTACAATTCAAAATAGCAATTATAAATTTAATGTAATGTTATTTAAATTAACTAATGCTTTCATAATATTTTAACAGCTAATGAATTTCATCTATTTTAGAATTTTGTAAAAATTCATAGTGGTTTGTCTAAATAATACAAATGTGTTTTTGTTAATATTTGAAAAGCATCTTAAATATTTATAACAAGTTTTTGAAAAACTTTGGGCTGCTAAACTAAAACTTAATCCTAAAAAATGCTTTTTTAGAAAATCACAACTTGTTTTTCTAAGACATATTATTGAAAAGAATAGAATAAAATCTGATCTTGTGAAAATTGAAAAGATTAAAAATTTTTTTTGCTCTCAAAATTTAATTGAACTTTAAGAATTATTAAGACTTGCTTTATACTACTGAAAGTTTATAAAAACTTTTTAACAATAATTTAATATCTAAATCAATTATTAATTAAAAATACAAAATAAAAATAAAATAAAAAACAAAAATAAGTATTTAATTACCTAAAGCAAAGACTTATTAAAGTTTTAATCTTGGTATATTTTAACTTTACCAGAAATTTATACTTATAATTAATGTTTTTAAAATAGATCTAAATGTTATTTTGTTACAATAGAATAAAAAAAAACACATAATTGTATATATTAGTAGAAGCTTAAGCATAGCCAAAAAACTATGCTGCTTATAAAATAGAATATCTTATAATTGTATAAATTATAAAATATTTCAAATAATATTTACTACATAACTTTTTTAATATTATTACAGATTACAAAAAACTTATTTGGCTTATAAACAAAAACTTATTAAAAAAATATTATATTAGATGAGTTATTTTATTACAATCTTATATTGATAATATTATTTATAAAAAAAAACCAAAAATATTGATACAAATTGTCTATTATAAATAAAATACATATAATTACCAAAAACCACTTACTATTTAATCAAAATAAACACTAAAACACATCAAAATTTAATATAGTATCTTATAACTTTCTAATTATCAATAAAATTATTATTGAAAAAACAAACAAAAATCTAAAAATAAGCTAAATACTATCTGATTAAAAACAATATACTATATAAATATTATCAATATAATTTACTTTGAATGATTATTAAAACTAAAAAAGTATAATATATATTTGGATTCAAATACAAGATATTACAAAAAAACCATAATTCAATAGACAACTAGTCTGTATTATTAGCCAAAAATACATATTAATATTATTTAATACATTTACAATTGTAATATATGTCAAAAAAAAAATTAAGAATAACCAAACTTTTATAACTTTTTAAAATAGAACTATTTAATAAAGTAAGAATTGATTTAATAGAATTACTAACTATTACTATCAAAAAAAATCAATATATTACAGTTATCATGAACTACTTAATAAAATAACCAGAAACAAGAGCCATTAAAACCACAAATACTATATTAGTTGTTGACTTTGTATATAAAAATTTAATTTGTAAACATGGCTATTCAAAAGAGCTATTTTTAGATCAAAAAACTTACTTTTTAAATAATTTTTTTACTAAAATTAGCCAATATTTTAATATAAAACAACTTTTTTTGTTACTATACTATTCATAAACAAATAAATTAGTAGAATATTTTAATAGAATATTATGTAAATTACTAGCAAAAATAAACAATAAAATAGAACAAGAATAAAATTTATTTATTTCTTCAATTTTATTGACATATTGAATATTAAAAAATTATATTACAAAATTTATATTATTCAAATTAGCATGTAAAAAAAATGTTATATTATTTATAGAACTAATAATAAATACCTATTTAATAGAATTAATAAACAAGAACAACTTACAAAAAGCTATTAAAAAATAAGTGTACAAACTGTTAAAAAAACTAAAAAACAATTACTAATATATAACTAATAATATTAAGTATTTTCAAAAACAATAAAAAGTTTGACATAATAGCAAATTTCCAAAACAACTTATTATTTACAAATAAAAAACAAAGTTTTATTACACTAAACAAAAACAAAAAAACAAAAAAACAAAAAATTTGACAACAAATAAAATAGATTTTTCTATGTCTATAATGTCTTAAATAATAAAGAATATAAATTATATTTAAGTAAAAAAATTTTAAAGAAAATTGTACATGATAACTAATTAAAAATTTACAATTAACAACAATTATTTGATCTGTTAATATCCAAATTAAGAACATATATACTAATTGTGTTTTCTGATCAAATTTTATAAAATTTAAAGCCATTAGTAATCATCAAACATTACTTAAAAGACAATTAATTTAATCAATCATATTTAGATATTATCATTAATATTTAAAAAAGAATTAAACCAATCTTAAAAATAGTTAAAAAAATCAAAAACATTAAATTATTAAAGAATTTTTTTAATTTTTATATATAAAAATAATTTATTTAAGTTATTTATTTATTTATTTTATTATAAATATACTTAAAAATATTATAAATACTTTTCAACTTTTATTTTAGCTACTACAAAAAAATGATTTTTCATTAGAAATTACTCTTAATAATTTTAAAATATTATATAAAAAAAAAAATCTAGTCATACAAGAAAACAAATTAAATATAAATCATTTTAGGTCTTATTACAAGAAATAAAAAAGCATTAATATATCAATTAATAAAATTATAAAAAAATTTCAGCTTTTAAAAAGTACAATACTTAAAAAAAAAAAAACTTAATTGTTTTTCTTTGCCATATGTACTTTATAATAATCATACAATTAAATTTTCAAACAATTTATAATTGGAAAAACAGCAAAAAATTCAACAAAACAAAACTCTAAAAGTTCAAAGAACTAACTAGAAAAAGCAATTCTAAGCACTATTTTAGGATAATATACTAACTTTATATGCTGTTTTAACACTGTTTAGAAGTATTATTAACAAACAAAATAAATATACTCACTTTTAATAGAATTAAAAAACTTATTAACAATAAATTCTAAGACTTATAAGAATAAATAGTTTAAATAAATATGCAGATTTTTATGTTAAATATCAATATTGAAAAAATACACATTGATTTTAACAGAGCTTAATTTAAAAAAAAAATAATTTTATTCAATAAAAATTAACAAAAATTAAGAAATAATAATATTATAATATATTAATTAATTATTAAATAACAGTATAAATAGCACAAATTAATAAATAAAATTAGAAAACATAATATATACATAATAATATACAAAATATACACAAATACATCCAATTTAATGTAATTATAAACAAGTAAGTCAAGAAGTACTTACAGTCAAACTGAAGACTTAATAGCTAACAATTATTTACTAATTAATTAGAATAGACATAATCATATATAACTCAAAATATGTATATATATAATAGTTTTCTAATTAAAAAAAGACAGACAAAGAATAATAAAGAATAAAAAGAAGTTAATTAAACAAAAAAAATAAAATAAAAATAAAAACTTTAGATTATAATTCCAAAAAAAGCTGGAAAGTATGTCTTTTAAGCTTTATATTATAATATTTATTAATACTAAAATCAATAAAATTAGAGATATTTTTTTATATTCAATTTCTTATGAACAACTTAAAAAGTTATTACCTTTTTTTTGTTATCACTTTTTTATTAATAAAAATAACAGTAAAAACATTAATATACCAACAAAACATAAACAAAATCCAAGCTTGACAAAATTGAAAACACATTAAAAGGATATTAATTACATAAAATTATCTAAAAACTATTCATAATAATATTTTGACCAAAATTAACAGTCAATTTAAAAATCTAAAATGAGTTTTCTATATTTCGAAAAAAATAATCTTTGATCAAAATTATTTTACAAATATTAATTTTGTTAAATTCTACTTTTTATTTTATTTATTTTTTAATTTATTAAGAATAAAATACTATTTTATTATAAGCAAAGAAATTCAAATATTTGGTATTAATACAATATAAAAAAAATATCTGTAGGAGTCTCAAAGAAAGACATAATTAGAAGTATAGAAATATAACAGAAATTTTCCTTGAAAAACTAATATAGTATCAGTTACCAACAGCAATTTTAATAAAAATATTACACAAAAACATTAAATCAAATAAAAAAAACACTTATTAGAAAAAATTATTCAATATTTGCTAGAAATTAGAGAAAATTCATTAAGCTAATCTTCAAATTTTTAAATAAAAAATAATAGTAATCTATTAAATAGAAATCCAGTATAAAATTAAAATTAGCACTAATTGAGACTAATATATTTATTCCCATATTAAAATTAGATAATTTTTTATATTATTATTTAATCTAAAAAGCTATAAAAATTAATCATAGTATAACCACCAAAAAAATACCTTATAATACCAAAATATATTTTTAATTTATTAAAATAATAGCAAAAAAAAATGCAAATTCAAAAACTAGTATTATAACAGGTTGTATAAAAAAAGAGCTTTTTTTTTCGAAAAAATACATTTTATCTTAGAATTATCTTTCTTAGAACAAGCCTTTTAGTACAAATTAATAAAGCATTAAATACTTCAAAAAAAACATAATTTGTTTTAATTAGTTACGAATTGAAATTTTCTAAAATTTCAACTAATGTTTTGAAATTTAATTAACTATCAATTTCAGTAATTTATTAATAACTTCAGGCTTGAACAGAAGACAATTTTCTTAAACAAAAATTCTATTTTTTTTACATTTTTTTTTATTTTATTTTATTTTTTTACTATATACATTAGGGTAGTTTACAGATGAAATTTCTATAGAAAAGTTAACTTTTATAGCAAAGTAATTACACATTTTAGTAAGCTTTTAAATAAGCAATTTCTAAGAAATAGTTGACTTTTACTATAAAATAATTATACAAATAACTAGTATAAAATTGGCTATTTTACTTATAAGTCTTAATAGTTCAAATTATAAAAGATAATTTGAAGATAAATTTAGTTATTAGAGGTTTACTAGCTTCTAATAATTAAAATTAACAGCAAAACAATAACAATAACATTCAAAAAAAAGACCAAAGATCTCCAGTAATATTTGGTGCTTTTTTACAGAAAAAATACAACAACAACAAACTTCAAAATAGCGACTTTAGCAGATACAACTACTTTAAAGTATTATTAGTCAATTTATATACATTGTAACAGAAATTTAATATTCAAGACAGGATTAAAATCTTCAAAAAAACACTACCAATACATTAAAAATTATATCAACAACTATTTTTTTGGAGACTATAATATTTTAAAAGTCAAATACAATCTTTACAAAAACTTGTTATACTATTTTGGTGTAAACATTGAAGATTATAATAGCAAGACTCTTAATATCTATTTTCAAAAACTTAATTTTAATATCATCTAGTATTATAAAAAAAATATTCAGTAAAATAAAATTCTTTTTTGACTTAAAATTGAAAGCAAAAAATAGTAATAAAAAAAAACAAATAAAAAAAACTTCACAAATTAACTGAATTATACACAATACACCAAAAATAACTGCCGAATACTTACAAACATCTAAAAAAAAACAAGTATCAAATTACTATTTTCAATTATATTATTTTTTATTTTATTTAGATAACTACAAATATCAAATTTTTTATTTATTTATTTCTTAAGACCAGAAGATTTTACCTTACTTAAAAATTCTACTTAATAGCCAAAACTTATATTTACTAGTGCTAATCTTCTTAATTACTTAGCTAAAAACCAAAATAATCATTCTAAAACTTAAATGATAAAGAAATATTTTGAATTTACTAAAAAAAAACCAATAAAAATAAAAATAAAAAAATAAAAACTGTATATATTACAAAAATTTCAGAATTTACAGAAGAAAATATTACTATCAGTTCTTAAGAATAGCTTGATAAAGTCTCAAAAACAAAAGATGTAAATGGATAAAATATAGCAAAAATACTTAAAGCAATTTCATACTTTCAAAAAACAGCAAAAAAATGGTTTAAAAACTTAAATAAATTTTTTAAAAACTGACAAACATTCAAAAAATGCTTTTTTAAAACAGTTTACCAACAATAATATTTTAATTACACTTTGAAATCAGTTTAAAAACATAAAACAAGAATCTTTTAAATTTATTATAATCTACTTAGAAAAATTAACCAATAAATATTACTTTAATGCTTAAATTTTGAACTAATTTATGCTAAACTCAAGAATAAACTAATTAAAAAAGTCTGTATACATGTTTTTGAAGATTTAACACAGCTATTTAACATGTAAAAACCTATAAAATAGTCATAAAAAAGGCCAATTATACCAAATTTGTTAACTTAGCAATTAGAAAAACCAGTTTAGCAGCTAAAAAAAATCACCTAATTAACTAAAAAAGTCAAAAACTATTTTACAAATTAATAACAGCAGCAACAAAAATATTAATCTCAAAACTCATATTATTGTAAAATTTTAGAACATTAAAAATAAGATTGTTAAAAGTTATAATAAGATCAACAACAAAGAAATAATTAACATTATTCTTAATTTTAATAGACTTATTATTAACTATTACTACTAGTTTATTATTCATCAAGATTTTAATATTAAAACAACTATTATTAGTTTGTTTTACAACCAATTCAACAATAGTATTAACAGTTATTGTTTGTTTAACAATACTAAGTACTTGCTAAAAAAATACAGCAAAATTAATTTTCAAGCAACAACAGAGTTAATACTAACTACTAACTAATTTTTCAAAATTTATTATAACAAAACCCAATTATTTTTACATTCAACTTAGCTATTTAATAATATTCAAAGAACAGAATTTTTAGAATACTGTACTTTTTAAAAATGAAATTGCAACAATAAAACAAAACTTTTCTAACAACAATTACACAATTCTATTAGCAAAGATTGTTAAAAATACCAATTTTTTTTATATTTTTTCTTTCAAATTTTAAGCAAATAAATTATTATTCTTACTTAGTAATACAGCAATTACAAAACAAAAAGCAATCACTGTTATATACATTAAAGTTAAAGTAAAAAAAAAACAAATCTGCTTAATCTTGAATAATAAATTAGCTAAAAGTATTATTAACTGCCAATTAATACAACAACTTTAACAAAATGTTAACTAATCAACTCAAACTGTTATTATTACAGCCAATAGCATAAAAAAAACACCAGTTAAAAAAATTGATAACTTTTTCTTTACAATTAATAAAATCACCATTCAAGTAAAAATTTTAGTTATAAATACATCTTAATACCAAGCTTTTATTGAAAATAATTGGCTTTTTAAAGCCAATATAGATTTAGATTGGAAACCCAAAAACCCAAAAAATAATACTAAAAACTCAAAATCTTATACTAAAAACAATACATCCAAGTATCTGCTATTTGTAAAATATTTAACAAATAATTTAAAAAAATTCCAGTGAATAATTTGGCAGCCTAAAATAAAATAAAAAATAAGACAACACATACTGATTTATATGTAGAAAATTACTGCTAAAGAAATACAACTAGATTAATATTGCAATGAAAAAAAAAGTGTGCATTTAAATTTGTTAATATGCTTTGTTAATTTTCAAAAAAGTTAAAAGAAAAACACTTTTTAATGCAGCATATATTAATGCTTTCAACAAACTCTATTATTATTTACATAATACTAAAATAATATATGATTTTACTATGGTTTTAATCAACAAAACTACTTAGAAAAATATTTATCAAATAAAAAAATTAAATATATTAAATATATCTTCAAAATTATTGAATATAACTATAAAAGTAAAGTAAAAAAGTATTATTAAATTGTCAGTTATATCTATTTCTTTAAAAAAATTTAAATTTAACAATTAGAATCAATAAATATTTAATTATGTAAAAAATATGTCATGTCATATAATAACTAATAATATCTAGAATACTATGTTTTTAGTATACTATTATCTATTAAAAACAATAAATACAAAATCAAATTTAGAAAACCTAAATTAGAAAAAAATTTACCAACAACATTAATTTATTTAATAAAAAATCAACCAATATTGCAACTTAAATACTTTAATAACAATAATTAAGAAATTAAGCCAGAAAAAATCCATAACATTAATGCTAAATATGACTTATAGTATTCAGAAAAAAATACTTTGGTTTTCCAACCAAAATTTTTAACTAAAATCAATCTTAAAATTGCTTTCAAAATTCTACTAAAAGCAATAATACAAATTATATTACAATTATTATTGGCAATCAAAGGAATTAATATTAAAAAAAAAGTTATAGATATAAAATATACTGAAAATATTATGATCATATTATAAAATAAAATAGACAAATTCTTTAAAATTAAACATGCTAAAAAGTTGTCTAAGATATTTATCTATCCTTAATTCATATTTTAAATTTACAATTAGTCAATTAAAGAAAACAATTAAACAAAAGTAACAAAAAAACTCAAAAGTTTGGTTCAATTAGATAATTTACAGTTTTAGTCAATATAGTTTTTAATATATAGAATAAATTTTACCAAATTTTTGATTTTTTCAACTAATTATTATTTCATCTTTTTAAAAAATATCACAAAATATATATGTGTTCAAAACCAACTACTATACAGTAAATTTTTAAATTAAATAAACAAATCTGCTTAAAACATAAAATTTTGATCTCAAATATTTATATTCCAAAAAGAATAAAAAGTTTCAAGTTACATTTTACAATTTTAATAATTACTCAATTATTTTATTAAATAGACTTAAAATCAAAATTATACATAGTGTTATAGTTAAAATTTATAGTTTTATTAGTTATTATATATATTAGCTATTAATATTATATAATTAGCCACTCTATTTTAGATAGTAATTATTGACTTAATTAATAATATAATTGTTAATTTGATTAATAATCTGATCATTAACTTAATTATAACTTAATCATTAACTTAATTGCTGATTTGATTGTTAATTATTTTTAACAACTATATATATAATGAGTTTTTAGCTATAAAAAACATGATTAAAGTAACAAAATAAAATTCTCTATTAATTATTTTCTTTCATATTGTTTATTCTTTTTTTCTTATCTTCAAATATTTAAATATTTTAAGATAAAAAATTACTTGTTGGCAATTATATATATTTTTTTTTTTAATTTGTATTATTAAAAATTAGTTAAAAAAGCAATTGTTTGCTTTTATAATTTATTAAATAAAGAAATAATTAAAAAGCATAACAATACTTATTATTGATTCTAAAAATTGCCAAGTTGAAATATAGAATAATAGCAGTAGTATTATTTTGTTAACAATTACAGACTATTTTTTTACTTTTAAATTTTCAGAAAAGATTTATAACTGTAATTTTTATAAGACTGATCATATATATTTATTATTTTATAATTTTGTTTTCTTTTGCTATTTGTTAGCTTGTTATTTTAACTTATAACAATAATAATATTTTTCAAAATAAAATCTCTTAAATTGTTTCTAATTTTATAAAAATTATAAAATATATCTTTCTTCCAAACTCAAATATTATTCCCAATACTGAAAATTACTATTCAATTAAAGAAAAACTTTCTTAAATCAACATAAATCTCTTAAAACTTTAACAATAAAAACAACTAAAACAATTTATTATGGAATATGTTAATATATTTACTAAAAATAACAACAATCTTAGAAAAACCAATATTATGTAGCATTAAATTTACATAGGAAATGTTTTATTAAAATACTAATAAGTTTACTAAGTTCTACTTGCTAGTCACTATTACAGATGATTATTTGGGGTCTTAAATCAAATAACAAATCCGTAACCTGGTGTTCAGTTCTTTATTTTGATAAATAATAGTGGTAATATTAGTATATTGTCTTTATCTAAAGGGTTTGATTGAGAGTTCTTTGTATAATGGACAAAGATTCAATGATAAAGTAGTTGGTTAGTGCATGGTGTTCCCAATTTTTGTCTTCAGCTTGGTGGCCAGTTTATTCTGACAGTTGTGCCCTTCTAGTAAGCTATCTATTAATATATATATAATTTTACTCTTATTTTTGGGTCTTTTACCAGGCTATCTGTGACATCAATTACTTAGTGCTTTAATCCTTAATCAATTAGTATACAACAATAAAATCAAGAAAAGAAAAATAAAAGAAAATAAAAAAATGAGCCAAGGCAATGTGCAAGTTAGTATCCATCAATAGCCATAATTAAGAGCTATTGTTCCAGTATGGTTAAGTATCAATTGCTATCAACATAAAGTGTTGATAATGGAGAGTGGATTGAAATGATGAATAATTATTTATTAATATTTGTGAATGGAAAGTTGCTTTGATAAAATCTAAACTGAGAGGTCTCTAATGAAAGGATTCTCATTTCTTTATTTCTAATATTACCACTATATATACATAATTGATGTTCTACAAGATTGTTCACATTCCTAAGCAATGTGTTATGATTTCTTGAGCAATGCTCACATTGTTGAACAATGTGCACTAATTTTCTAACATCACTCCATATTGCTGAGCAATGTGCCATGATTTCTAATATTGTTCCACATTGCTGAGCAATGTGCCATAATTTCTGACATTGCTTCACATTGCTAAGCAATGTGCTTACATGCTAAATACTATTTTCCTATTGGTCTACTATTTTCCTATATCTGTTTCCTTTTTATGAGTAATATTATCTCCTCTTTTTTTAATATTGAGCTCTGTTGAAATCTTTATTCTGAATTAGCTCTAATACTTTTTTTTCTAGTATTGTTTGTTCGACTTTATTTTTCATGTCTTCTACTTGTACATTGTTTATTCTTTCCTATTGGTTAATAGTTATAGTTTTCATGTCCAAGTGTAACAGTATTTCTGGATAGTTCTGAAATATGTTGTGTAGTCGATAAATTGTTCTCACATGTAGTGTCAAGTTCATCTTTTTACCAATAAATTTTTCAATTTGCTGTATTATGTTTTGGTTAAATACTCTCTTGGATTTGTCAATATACAATTCTTGAATATTCAACTTTCGACCTAACTGATAGTAACAGTATGATATTGGAAGTTGTTCTGTCTATTGCTTCCAATTCTCTTTTGTAAGTTCTTTTGTTGGTGCCATAATAGGTATTTTCCCAAAAGTGTTTTTTATTTTTTCTATTATGTTATTTGACCATTTTTTATCATTCTTTGGTGGTTGCTGATATGGTGTATTTTTTGTCTTTCTTTGGATGTTTCGATAGCAAATTATTTGGTTGCTAATAACAATTTCCATGTCCAATTGTTGTTTACTTAAGGCCTGGAACAATTGTTGAGTTATAGTGTGGATATAATCTGGTATTTCCATTTTTCTTGGTTGTTTTTGTCATATGTCCTGTGTCTTTATATACTTTTTTGGTTGTTCAATTTGATGTGTTTGGTTCAATAACTATGATTGGTTCCAGATCTCATGGAATCTTATTTGGTTGAATTAGTATTCTTTGTACTCTTAGTTGTGGAATGTTATTGGTAGATGGTGATGCTATCTGGTGATATTGTTTCAGTCGATTATCATGTGCTGTTTTGGCTAAGATTTTGTTGTCCCATCTTAATTTATAAGCTTTATTTCTAAAAATTTCTTTTATGTGAAATGGTCCATCCTATTTGGGGTCAAATTTTCCACTCCATTGTTTTTTTGCTTTGGTACAATGTAGAAATACTTTGTCTCCAATCTTAAATTCAACTGGTTTATCTGGTAATTGGTTATTATGTCATTTTTTTTGCTTCTTCTGAGACTTTTGGATGTTATCAGCTGCTTTTTGTCATTTGCTTTCTAGTGTTTTCATTAATTTATATGTTCTTTTTAACAATGTTTCTTGGAAATTAGTTTCTGTTATTGGTTCAGTTGGATATGTGTTGACCTCTATCTCAACTGGTAATATTGCTGTTCTACCATATACCAATTCAAATAGTGTTGCTTGTGTAGTATCTTGTTTCATTGTCCAATAAGCAAATAATATTGATAGTATAAACAAATCTCATTCATTTTGGTTTTTTTGACTGAGTTTGGTAATTGCTTCACACAATGTTTTATTGAATCTTTTAACTAGTCCATTAGTTTGTAGATGATATGATAATAATAATGGTCTTTTTATTCCAAATCTCTGACTTAATTTTGTTAATGTTCTATTCACAAAATAAGTTCCTTGATCTAATAGTAATTTTTTTGGACATCTGTGTTGACATATCAAATCTTGATGGATGAATTCGGCAATGGATTCTGCATCTGCTCTTTGAATGGCTTTTGCTTTTGGCCATTTTGTGAGATAGTCCATAGCTACTGCAATATATCTGTTGCCTCTACTGGTGATTGTTAATGGTCCTACTAAGTCAATTCTAATATAGTTGAATGGTTGTCTTACTTTAATTGGTCTCAATAGTTTACTGGGTTTTGTTCTTCTTCTTCTTTGACAAGCATTACAGTTTTGAACATACTGAATGATGTCTGAATACATTGATGGCCAATAATATCTTTTTCTGGTTCTTTCTATGGTTGCTTCTTTATGAAAATGTCTTGCTGTTGGATCTGAGTGTATGTTAAACAATATTGTTTCTTTTTCTGATTCTGTAATTACTCTGATTGGTTGGTCTGGATTTCTTCTGTTTTTCCAGTAAAGTATATTTTGATGATTGATAAAATATTTTGATTGCTGTTTTATGTTGTTTTGTTCTTTTTGAGATAATTTCTCCTTAAATGATTGAGTATTTATATAATGCTGGAGTTGTTGGTATTTTTGTGTGTTCATTTTTTGTTATATTTTTGGGTTGAAATGTTTTTAGATTTGTCTCATTTGTAATAATCCATCAGCATTTCTATTGTCTTTTTCTTTTTTATAATGTACTGTATAATTGAATAGTGAAAGTTCTATTTTCTATCTGACATGGCAATTGTCTCTAAATTTTTGTTTTTGAATTAAAGTCAATCCTTTGTGATTAGTATATACTTCAAACTTTTGGCTTAAGTATTTTTTCCATTTAATGACAGCCCAATAGATAGCTAAGTGTTCTAGTGCTGGAGTTCCATAATTCTTCTCAGCTGGATTTAAACTTCTACTGGCATAAGCTACTGGATGCTCTCTTCTATTAGGTTCTTTCTGTAAAAGTACTGCTCTCAATGCTTGGCCTGATGCATTAGTGGTAATTATGAATGGTTTGCTATGGTCTGGATACATTAATACTGAAGCTTGAATAAGCTTTTTTCTTAATATGTCAAAAACTTCTTGTTGGATTTCTGTCCATTTGTACTTTACATTCTTTGTTTGGAGTTGGTGTAGTGGTTAAGCTATTTTGGAAAAGTCTTTGATAAAGCAGTAGTAGTATCTGGCAAATCCTAAGAATGCTCTCAATTCTGTGAGATTATTTGGTACTGGAAAGTTTTTAACAATCTCAATCTTGTCTGGATCTGTTTTGATTCCATCTTTGCTCACCACATGTCCCAAAAACTTGAATTCAGTTTTTTCAAAGAAACATTTGTTCGCATTTAGCTTTAATCCAGCTCTTTTTAATCTTTCAAACACTTGTTGGAGATGATGCAGATGATCATCGAATGTTTTTGAGAACACATTGATGTTATCCAAGTATACAACTACTGATTTCCATAGTAATCCAGTATAGACAATTTCCATGAACTGTTGAAATGTTGCTGGAGCATTTATCAAGCCAAATGGCATGACTTCAAACTCAAAATTTCTTTTTCTTGTGGTGAATACTATTTTTTTTTTGTTAGCTGGATCCATGGCTACTTGTCAGTAACCACTATTTAAATCCAGTATTGAGAACCATTTATTCTCTTCAAAAGCATCAAATAGTTCTTGGATTTTTGGAGTTGAATAGCTATTACCTTTTGTTACTCTATTCAGTTTTCAGTAGTCTACACAAAAACGGATTTTTCCATTTTTTTTACAGACCAGTACCACTGGTAATAACCATGGACTCATTGATGGCTGAATTAGCCCATTGTTAAGCATTTGGTTAATTTTTTAACAAATAATCTCATGGCTAGTTGGTGGTACTCTGTATGTTTTTTGTTTAATTGGCATCACATCTCCAGTTTTGATCTAATGCTAAATGATGTTGGTGCAGCTGAATTCATTTTCACTTGCAAAGATGTCATTAAAATTGTTGAGTAATATCTTTAGTTGCATCTGTTGGAGTGAGTCTAGATTCTCTATGTTTATCTGTTCCAATTGTTCAGTTTGGAGTGGATAACATTCATTTCGTCCGTAGATAGTTTGTAATATAATGTCTACATATTTACAAAGCTGTGGAAAATCTGGAATGTGGTTTGGTGGTTGATCCTTAACTTGAATGGTTAAATATTCAATGATAGTTCTCTTTGGTATTTTGATGATCTTTTCAGTTGCATTATAGATGGGAATTTTGATGTTTTTGGGGCTTTTGGCTAATATGTAAAGATTAGTGAGTCTAATTTCTCCTGATTCACAAATTGTGGCTTCTGTTTCAAACAATTGAGCTTGATTCTTTATTTCCTTTTTTATGGCTAACATATACTGATCATATAGTGGAATAGAAATTAATTGATGAGTTGAGATAATTTCTTTTTTGTCAACAATTTCTTTTTCTATCATATTGACTGGTATGTCTATTCTACCCATTGATCCAAATCTCTGTATTCTTCTTGCAGTTATACCTAATTCTTCTCTCCTTCCCACTGGAACTAACTGAGCTATTTTTACCAGAAGTAAGAATATTGCCTATGCTATCTTTTCATTTGGCTTTATAATATAGGTCTTTTTTGAGTCATTTTGTAACATAGCGATAATATTTCTTATGTATTCCACATCAATTATTCCTCCTCTGATGTTGATTCCTTTTTTTGCTAAACTACTCTTAAATGCTAATTGAACTATGGTTGTTGTTAGAATTTCCAAAGCTATTTTGAAATCAATATATGTGCACAAATTTGGTTCCAATTTGATGGCTTCTTTTTCTGGATATCTTAGATCAAACTCTACATCAGTATTATATGTATGTTCTGGCATGATATCTTCATTATTATTATTATACCATTTGAGTTCCTGCTTCTTAGAGAGATCAAAAAGTGCAATGTATATTTCAGGATTTGAATCAAAGTCTGAATCATTGATATTTTTGTTGCCATATTGTACAGAGCTGGAACTGGTGTTTTTGTTATCATCATTGTTGGAGTTTGAATTGAGATTGAAAACTGATTCCAATTCCAATGTGCAGCTGTTGATTGGTTCTTCTTTTGGGATCATGTAGATCATGCATGGTAGTGGATTGTAAATAAGATCACACTCATTACAATATTGAAAGTCACAGAGAATTAAGCAATGTTGACATAACTGAGTATTCAACTGCTCCAAATGTTGCTCTTGTTCTTCTCTGGTAGGTGCTAGCTCTTGATAATGTTTGTGGAATTGTTTTGGATCTAGGAGATTTATGACTGGTTCTGGGTTCCAGTCAAGTTTTATAGGTTCAGGTAGATTATTTTTTATTGTTTTTATTTCTTTTGGGGTCACTCCTTCAATTTTAGTGAGTGCTATTTACCAGATTTCATCATTGTCATGTGGGCACTCATCCAGACATTTGACGGCTTGTCTCTAGGCAATGTCTATGGGTGTTTCTTTTCTCACCCAGTCACTTATGAGAATCATGTATTGACATGATTTGTTGCACGTTTTTTCTTGCCCAGAAATATTATTTCACATTCCTTTGTCCAGAAAAGTTTCTCCACAAGCCAAGCATGGTTTATTATCCCATTTTCCTACTTGTTTTGATCTTCCAAAGTGTTTTATGATACACACATGATAGTAAAATTTGGTTACTATTTGGTATTCTTTATTATTGCCACAGCATGTGCCCATTGATAACAATTTCTTGCCGCAATTGACACACACCAGTTTTGGACAATGTTACCAGATGAAATTAGAGATATTATTTAGCATAAAATTATCTTTATAATTCCTATAATTAATTAGCATATATTATTGTTCAAATTATTACTTATTACATTAGCAAAATGTCTGAAATTATCATTTAATTAATAATCCAATTTGCATATAACATAAATATAACCTAATTGTGATGATCAATCATGCAATACCCCAAACTATATAACATTCAAAAAGTTCACCGAAATTTGTAGAAATTTGCCAAAATAATTGATAGTTTACCAAAATATCTAATAGTTCACAGAAATAACTTGTAGTTTGCCAAAATGTATCTTTAGTTCAACAAAATTGTAGAAAATAGCAAAGTTCAAGTTCATAGAATAGTGTTATGACAAGTTGTATAAAAGAAAAGCTTCCCTCTTCGAGAAAATGTATCTTACTTTAGATTTATTACTTAGAACCATTCCTACATACACAAAAAGAAATAAATATCAAATAATTTGAAAAACCACATTCTTTAATTATTGCACTTGAAAAATCCCCAAAACCCAATTAACATTTTGAAATTGATTAGCTACCAATTTCAGTAAAACTGTTAGTAACTTCAGGCCTGGATAGAAAATGTTTCCTTTAACAGAATTCAATTTTCTTTACATTTCTTTTATTTTTTTTTCTTATTACAATCATTAGGGTAGCCTACAGACGAGATTCTTGTAGAAGAGTTGACTTTTACAGCAAAGTAACTACACATTTTTAGTGAGCTTCCAGATGAGCAATTTCTGAGAAAGAGTTGACATTTACTACAACGTAACTATATAAAGCAACTGGCATGAAATTGGCCATTCCACTCATAAGCCCAGCAGTTCAAATTATAAGAGATAATTTGAAGATAAATTCAGTTACTGGAGGTCCAACTACTTCCTGGAAACGTGAATTCACAGCAAATCAACATTAACAACATTCGAGAAAAGAGACCAAAAACCTCCGGTAACATTTGGTGCTCTTCCACGAAAATAACACAGTAACAACAACTTCAAAAGTGGTGACTCAAACAGATTCAAGAACTCTAGAGTATTATCAGTCAATCTACACCCACTGTAAGCAGAAATTTAACATTTTAAATGGAATTGAAACATTCAAGAAAACACTTTACCAATACATTGAAAATTGTATCAACAATTATCTTTTTGAAGACTACAATATTTCAGAAGTTAGACACAACTTATATAAAAGCTTAGTATATCACTCTCATCTAAACATTCAGGATTTTAACAGTCAAACACTTGAAACATACTTCCAAGAACTCAACTTCAATATCATTCAGTATTGTGAAGAGAATTACTCAGTAGAACAGAAATTTTCTCTTGGTTTTGAATTGGAAACAGAAGAAGGAAAAGAAAAAAAGAAACAAAAACTCAAAACTACTTCCAATACACCTAAAACTACTGCCAAACATTTACAAACTCCAGAACAAGGAACCAGCTTTAAATTACCACTCTCAATCACACTATTTCCAGCTTTACTTGCTCAACCACAAACACCAAGCTCACCTCTTATTCAATTTTCAAGAATAAAAGATTTTCAGTTACCTAAAAGCTTTATTTAACAACAAGAACCAATATCAACTAGCACCAACCTTCTTAATTACTTACAGGAAAACGAAAGTAATCATTCAGAAAGCTTGGAAAATGAAGAAACTAAAGCAGAATTAGAAACAGAAGACATTGAAAATGAAGAAGAAATGGTCTCTACATATATCGCAAAAATTCCTGAGTTCACAGAAAAAAACAGTGAAACCAGTCTTCAAAAATGGCTTGACAAAGTCTCTAAAGCAGGAGATGCAAATGGTTGGAATGCTGCCAGAATGTTAAAAACAATCCCATATTTCTTACAAGGAACAGCTGGTGAATGGTTTGAAAACTTGGAAGTCCCACCAGAACACTGAGAAGCATTCAAAACTGCTTTTCTAGAACAGTTCACTAACAATAACACTTCTATTACTCTTCGAAATCAGTTCCAAAATATCAAGCAAGAACCAAGTGAATTAGTTATGACCTATCTTGAGAAATTCAACAAACTGCTTAGAAGGATTCACCAATTGGAAACCAATGAATACTACTCCAATGCACAAATCTTGGATTAATTCATTGCTGGACTAAAAGACAAACTCATCAAAAAAGTTCACTCACATGCACCAGAAAATTTAGCCACTGCTATTCAACAGGTGAAAAACTATGAAATAGCCATAGAAGAAGCCAACTGTACCAAATTTGTTAACCTGGTTATTAGAAAAACCAGCTCAGCAGCTGAAGAAAAGATTGACCAATTAACCAAGAAAGTTGAAAATTACTTTACCAACCAACAGCAACAACAGCAGCCACAACAATCACAACAACCACAAAGATACCAACCCTCACAATGATGCAATCAAAACAACTTCGGACCACCATCCAACAACCAAATCCAAAATTGTCATTATTGTGAAATTCCAGGACACTAGAAATGCAATTGTAGAAAATTGCAATGAGACCAACAACAGAGAAATAATCAATGTTATCCTCCACCACAGCAATTTTATTATTAACCACCACCCCCAGCTTACTATCCACCAAGACTCCAATACCAAAATAACTATTATCAGCCTGCCCCACAGCCAATTCAACAGCAATACCAACAATCATCCACACAATATTATCAGGTACTTGCTCGAAAATTGATTACACAAAATCAATTCACATCACAAAACTGATACCAAGTAAACAACAATAGAATCAGTTCAAACAACCAATTGGTTTCCCAAAATTCCACTCAACTGAAACCCAACCACTATCACACTCAACCCAATTATTTAACAATGTCAGAAGAACAAAATTTTTACCATACTGTACTCTCGGAAGGTAGAGCTGCAGCACAACAACAAAATTTTTCTCATAACCACACCACTATTCTACCAGCCAGAATTGCTGAAAATGCCAATCTTTCTGATATCTTTCCTTTCGAGTTCAAAGCCAATGAATCACTATTTTTACTCAGCAATATTGCTGCAAATGAACAGAAAGCAATCACAGCTATGTATACTAAAGCTGAAGTTGAAGGAAAAACAATTCGCTTAATCCTAGACAGTGGATCCACTGGAAGTATTATTACTTACCAGTTGATGCAACAGTTAAAGAGAAATGTTGACTGATCAGCTCAGACAATCATTGTCACTGCTGATGGCATAAAAAAGACTCCAGTAAGAGAAATTGACAATTTTCCATTCACTCTTGATGGAATTACCATTTCAGTCAAAGTTCTTGTAATGGATGCTCCTTAGTATCAAGCTCTTGTCGGAAATGACTGGCTTCAAAAAGCCAATTCAAAATTAGACTGAGAAACCCAAGAACTACAAATCTCTTACCAAGGACAACATGCCCAAGTACTTGCCACTTGTGGTATATTTAACAAACACTCCGAAAAAGCCCCAGCTTTTGAATTCGAACCAGAAGAAGAAAAACCAATAATCGAAACATTCATGGCTCTTGGATCAATGTCCAATTGGGCCAATAAAACTGAACAAGAACATTTTACTCCACACTCTAAACCTGAAACCCCTGGATGGAATATCTCTTACTCAAAGCCAGAACCACAAAAACAACGCCCTTACATTCCACTCAAATGCAAAGATTGCCACAAAAAACTTTCATCAATGGAAGCCTGCATTTCATCTGAAGAAGAATATGAAAATCATACTTGTTATTACTGCAAGGCTTGTCACAGAAAACAATGGGGCCACCTAATAAAAAAAAATAGAAAATGGGACAACACCTCTTGTTTGACTTGTGAAAATATGCTACCAGAAGAATACAATTAGATTGATGTAACAATGAGAAGAGGAGTCTGCGATCAAACCTGCCAATATGCTTTATCAATTTCAGAAAAAGTCAAAAGAGGAACATCTTTTGATGCTGCTTACAATAGTGCCTTCAACAAACTGTACCATTACTCTCATGATGCCAAAATGATTTTCGATTTAGCAATGGCTTTAATCAACGGAGCCACTCAAGAAAATGTTTGTCAAATGAAAGAATCAGAATACATTGCATACATCTTTGAAATTGCTGGATACAACTACAAAAATGAAGTAGAAGTATATCACCAAATTGCCAGTTACACCTACCTGACCAAAGAAGCTCAAGCTCAATAGCTAGGGCAAATGAACATTAAATTATGTGAGGAATGCATAATGCTTTGTGATGAACAATGGTGTCCTGAATGCTATGCTCTTAGCATTCCTTTGCCCAGTGAAAGTGATGAATATGAAATTGAATTCAGAAAACCTGAAGCAACAGAAAAAATAGAAGCCACACCCATTTATCTCATCAAAAATCAGCCTGCTTCACAACTCAAATACTTCAACAACAATGGACAAAGAATAAAGCCTGAAAAAGCCCACGAAATTAATGCTGGATACAATCTAAGATATCCAGGAAAAGATACCCTTACTCTTAAATCTAAATTACTCACAAAAATCAATCTTAAAATTGCCCTCAAAATCTTATTAGGAGCAATAGTCCAAATCGCTTCACAATCATTATTGGCAAGCAAAGAAATTAATGTTAGAGGAGGAATCATAGATGTGGGATATACAGAAGACATTACAATTATGTTACAAAATGAAACCAATAAACCTTTTCAGATTAAACATGTTGAAAAAATTGCTCAAGCTATTTATTTACCCTTAATCAACATTTTGGGTTTACAATTAGTCAGTCAAAGAAAACAATTGGGAAAAAGTGAAAAAGGAACCAATGGTTTTGGTTCAACTGGATGATTCACAGTTCCAGTAAACATAGCTCTTAATGAACAAAATGAATCTCACCAGATTCTATGACTTCCACAACCAATTACTATTTTACCCTTTGGGGAACATCCGGAAATCTACACCTGCTCAAAGCCAACAACCACACAACAAATTTTTGAATCTAATGAACAAGTCTGCTTGAAACATAATATCTCGATCCCAAACATTTATATTCCAGAAGGAACAAAGAAAGTCCGAGTTACTTTTTACAATCCCAACAATTATCCCATAGTTTTATTAAATAACTTAGAAATTGGAGTCATTCACAGTAACATTTTTCAACAAGAACTACCCCAAACAGTTCCCAATTTCTTGGAAATTTTTGAACATTCATTACCAAAAATCAACCCAAACCCCAGCTCTAAAAACTACCATGTTGTCATAGAAAAACTATCTCGAATCAACATAGAACAACTTGAACCACAACAACAGAACCAGCTCAAAGAGCTAATTGCAGAATTTGCTGATATATTTGCCAAAAACAACAATGATTTAGGAAGAACCAATTTGGTTCAACACCAAATCTATACAGGAGATGCCAAACCAAGGCGACAACAAGCCTACTGAGTTGCTCCAGAAAGCCACCAATTTATCCAAGAAGAAATACAATGGATGCTTAACAATGGGCTTATTTAATCATCAATGAGTCCATGGGCCTCACCTGTGATCCTAGTTAAAAAGAAAAATGGAAAGATACTATTTTGTGTTGATTATTGACAACTCAACAGCATTACCATTGGAGATGCCTACTCTCTTCCCCGAATTGATGACATGTTGGATGCCCTTGAAAAGTCCAAATACTTTTCAACATTAGATTTAGAGAGTGAATACTGGCAAGTTGCCATGGATCCCAAAGATCACCCCAAAACAGCATTCACCACTTAAAGAGGAAATTACGAGTTTAACATAATGCCTTTCAGATTATGCAATGCACCAGCAACATTCCAAAGACTCATAGATGTTGTTTACAAAGACCTCCTTTGAAAATCAGTAGTTGTCTATCTCAATGATACTGATGTTTATTCACCATCTTTTGAATTACACTTAAAACACCTGCGAAAAGTTTTTCAATGATTACAAAAAGCAGGATTGAAACTGAACATCGAAAAATGCTACTTCGGAAAAACGAGTTTGGCTTTTTTTGGCCACATTATGAGCAAAGATGGAATTAAACCAGACCCTGGAAAAATTAGCACTGTCAAAAACTTTAAAACTCCACAAAATACCACAGAATTGAGAGGATTTATTGGATTAGCTTTCTATTACCAAAAATTCATCAAAGAATTCTCAGAAATTGCAAAACCCTTTAACCCACTTATTACTAAAAACATCAAATACAAATGAATGGAAGAACACCAAAAAACTTTTGAAATTCTCAAGAAAAAGCTGACAACAGCTCCAATTCTAGCCTATTCAGACTTCAATAACTGATTTCAACTAGCTACAGACGCTTCTTATACTGTCTTTGGTGTCATCTTATCACAATTAGATGACAATGGAAATGAGCAAGTAATCGCTTATACTAGCAGAACATTAAAACCAGCTGAGAAAAACTACTCTGCCACAGAACTAGAAACAGCAGCCGTAATTTGGGCCCTACACCACTTCAATCTTTATCTCAGGCCTAAAAAATTTGATATTATTACTGATAATATTGGACTCAAAAGGCTTCAGAACAAAAACACCCAACTGAATACAAAACAAATCTGATGGACAAGATTTTTAGCCAACTATTGATACATTGTACACCACAAACCAGAAAAACTCCACACCAATGTTGATTGTTTCTCAAGAATGAAACAAGATTAGAAAACAGAACCAACACCCATTTGAATTAACAGCAACAAAACAACAAACAATGAATCCCGAAAACTACAACAATTTTAAACAATATCTGGAGACATTAACAATTCCAACAGATTGGTTCTCAGATAAAAAACGTCAGTTACAACAACAAGCCAAACAATACTTCTTACACAACAACATTATTTATTATCAAAACTTCAGAAACCCAGACAGTCCACTCAAATTAATACAAAAACATAAAAAAGAAACTATTTTATACAACATGCACTTGGACTTTTCATCAGCACATCTAGGAAAAGACAGCACTACTCAGAGAACACTAGAATATTACTTTTGGCCTTGAATAAGAAAAAACATTCATGAATATGTTAAATCTTGTGATAGTTGTCAAAGAAGAGGAGGAACTCACCCTACAGAATCTTTAAACCCAATCAAAGTTGGACAGCCTTTTGACCAAGTTGGTATTGATTTAGTCAGACCACTACCTATTACAAACCAAGAAAACTGTTATATTGCAGTAGTCATAGACTATCTCACTAAATGGCCTAAAGCCAGAGCCATTCAACGAGCAAATACAAAATCAGTAGCAAATTTCATCTATGAAGACATTATCTGTAGACACGGATGCCCAATCAAACTTTTATCCAATCAAGGAACACATTTTGTAAACAATTTAATTCAAGAAATCTGTGAACAATTCAATGTCAAAAGACCTCTGTCTTCACCCTATCATCCACAGACAAACGGACTTGTAGAATGTTTTAACAGAACATTGTGTGAATCATTAACCAAAGTCTCAACCAATTTTGAGCAAGAATGGGATATCTTTATTCCATCAGTGTTACTAGCATACAGAACACTAAAACAAAATATCATAAAACACACACCATTTGATTTAACTTATGGAAAGACAGCAATATTACCAATTAGTTTCACAGTGGAAACATACCCAGCACAACCAATTGATAAAAACAATTTCCAGAAAACATTTCAACAAAGAGCCTACACTCTGCTTAACACGTTGGAAGGAAAACAACAAATAGCAGCCACTCATATTGAACACTTCCAAGCTCAACAAAAAAAACAGCATGACAACAAATTGCCTTTAATCACCAATGAATTTAAAGTTGGAAACAAAGTTCTCTTACACAGAACTAAAGCTAAAAAACAATGGAGTGGAAAATTCAAAAATAAATGGGATGGGCCATTTTTTATTCATAAAGTTCTAGGCAATGGATTATACAAGCTAAGACTTAATAACAAAATCCTAGCAAAAGTTGTACATGAAGATCGTTTGAAACACTATAATTCCAGAAACAATCCTGAACCATTAATTCCACAAATTAGTACACATTCTCCTTTAATCAATTCCGAAGATATTCCCTGAAACTTAGAACCAATAATTGTTATTGAACAACCCCTCAACTTGAACACTTAATTTTAATTTTAATATAGTTATTCCCTTATAATTTAGAAAAAATGTCACAACAAAAACAAAACAAAGCACACTAAAAAACAAAAATAACATAAAAACTCACATACCAAAAATAATTTCAATTTTATTTTTCCAATTTCATTATAATGACTATTCCTCAAAATATTCAACAGTTATCTCAAAAATTAATGTTAGCTTTAAAAACAATATCTGAATTATCTATTACTATCACTGGAAAACATATTAATTATACCCAAACAGAAGTAGTTACAAATCTAACTCCAAATTCATGAAAGTATTACTCTTATAGAAAGAACACAAAAAGTTATTTTGGAATTTATTTACCAGAACTTTTAAAGCTTGCTTTAAGGGAAAACTTATTGTTCACCCCTATTAGTATTCCGCCAAATACTACTATTCAACAAAAACTTCAACTGTGTCTTAATGAAGAAAACAGCAAATATCCCCCAATATATAGATATTTCTACATTAGAAAAACACTTCACAAACAAAAACTGGAGCTTATAGCAGCAAATCTCACAAAAAAAGCTATTCAAAAACAACTCCACAACAAATTCAAGATAACAGCTGGATCTACAAACAGCTGCTATAAATTAAGAGCTGCTCTTAGACTTTATGACCTATTTCACATCTGTGAAAACGTCCTACAAAACCCAATTTTACAATCTTTGAAGATTCAATACATTGGAAAGCTCACAAAACTGAAATTTCAACAATTTTCAGACCAAATTTCTTCAATAATTTTGGATTATTATTTGGAAATAACAGACAGTACTTGGACTTTGACGGAGCTCAGTCTTGAGGGGGAGGTTATATTACCAGACAAAATTAGAGATATTATTTAGCATAAAATTATCTTTATAATTTCTATTATTAATTAGCATATATTATCATTCAAATTATCACTTATTACATTAGCAAAATGTCTGAAATTATCATTTAATTAATAACTCAATTTGCATATAACATAAATGTAATCTAATTGCAATGATCAATCATGCAATACTCCGAACTATGTAACATTCAAAAAGTTTGCCCAAATTTGTAGAAATTTGCTAAAATAATTGATAGTTCAAAATATCTAATAGTTTGCAGAAATAACTTATAGTTTGCTGAAATGTATCTTTAGTTCAACAAAATTGTAGAAAATAGCAAAATTCAAGTTCATAGAATAGTTTTATAACAAGTTGTATAAAAGAAAAGCTTCCCTCTTCGAGAAAATGTATCTTACTTTAGATTTATTACTTAGAACTATTTCTACACACACAAAAAGAAATAAATATCAAATAATTTGAAAAACCACATTCTTTAATTATTGCACTTGAAAAATTCCCAAAACCCAACTAACATTTTGAAATTGATTAGCTACCAATTTCAGTAAAACTGTTAGTGACTCCAGGCCTGGATAGAAAACATTTCCCTTAACAGAGTTCAATTTTCTTTATATTTCTTTTATTTATTTTTTCTTATTACAATTATTAGAGTAGCCTACAGACAAGATTCCTGTAGAAGAGTTGACTTTCATAGCAAAGTAACTACATATTTTTAGTGAGCTTCCAGATAAGCAATTCCTGGGAAAGAGTTGACATTTACTACAAGGAGATTGTCAATGGTAGTTTACCAACTGATCCCCAGTTCTTCTACACAACCAACAAAATCTTGACAATGGAATTCGGGCACCAGGTATGCCCAAAATCTGAATTCTCAAAACTATTTAAGTCTACTGGTCACCCCAAAAAACGCTCAACCCAATAACCCAAAAACCAACCAACACCCAACACTTACCAGCAACATTCCGCCAGCTACTATTACTAAGAATGAATCTCTGAATACCATCTTCCCATTTGAACTTGAAGAATCATCAACCATGCCGTTATTTAGTAGAGCTGTTCTAGAAAAAAAACCTATTACTGTCATGTACATTGATGCCAAAGTTAATGGTCACTTCATTAAACTGATTTTAAACAGTGGATTAGCTGGCAGCATCATTACAAAACAACTCATGGACCAATTAGGTCACCAAGTTGATCATGCTGCCAGTGCCAGGATCATAACTGCTGATGAAGCAACCAAAACTCCTATTGGTGAGATTGATGACTTCCTTTTTGAAGTCAATGGCATCATCATTCCCATCAAAGTTCTAGTGATAAAAGCAACCCAATATCAGGCATTAGTAGAGAATGATTGGTTATCTAAAACCAACGCCATATTAGACTGAACAATGCAGGAGCTCCAACTGAGCCAAAATAGTTGACACACACATGTACCAGCCATGTGTGGCCATTTCAAGACCACTAATTTGACAACACCACTCATCGAATTTAAGGAAGAAGAGAAAAAACTTACCTGGGAAGCCTACCAAGTTTTCTGGGCCAACACAGAACACAATGAGCTGCTGTCAGTACCTTTGTGAGATGACAATAGCAAAGGAAAGTAGAAAAAAGAATTTACCTAGAATGCCAACTAAAACTGGGAAACCAACTATAAATTAGAAGAACCAGCTTGGGAATGGGAAGAAAAGTCAAAAGAAAAAGGAAAAGAGAAGAAAGAAGAATCAATATCCACCAGCACCACCATGTATAATTCTTACACTATACCACAACAATCTACATATCATTGTTGTTACTGGAGGTTTTTGGTCTCTTTTCTTGAATGTTGTTAATGTTGATTTGCTGTGAATTCACGTTTCTAGGAAGTAGTTGGACCTCTAGTAATTGAATTTATCTTTAAATTATCTCCTATAATTTGAACTGTTGGGCTTATAAGTGGAATGGCCAATTCCATGCCAGTTGCTTTATATAGTTACAAGCTTTGTTGGGTCAATCTCAGCCTTTGAGTTTTATTTTGTGGTAAGTTCTGTGGTGGTGTTTGAATTTGTTGGGGCTGATATATTATCTGAGGCTGTGGTAAATAAATGGGTTGTGGCTGTGGCTGATAAATTGCCAGTGTCATTGGTTGATAAATTGGCATTTGATATACTGGTGGTTGATAAGGTGGCTGCTGTGTTATAGGTAAGTAATTCTGATGATATGGCTCTAAGTTTGGTGGGTTATTTGGAATTTGAAACTGGTGATCAGAGTTTCGATATTGATTTTCCAATTGTTGGTGATTTAAGTGTTGGTGGCAATTGATTTGTAGGTGTCTTTGTTTACCACAATAGTGGCAAACACATGTTTCCTGTTGCCACTGTTGATTGGTCAATGATGATGGATGCAACTGATTCTGGAAATAATTTGCATTTCTGAAATTATTGCATTGTTGTGGTGGTTGATAAATTGTGCAATTGTTAGCTAAGTATCCCTTTAATTTCTGATTGATGGAATCACTAAATTGTTTCAATTTGGAATCTAATTCAGATGATTCATTCATTACTAGATTAATGGCTTGGGCATAGTTGATTTCTAATTCAGTTGCTTTAAAATCTCTGGTGCTTGTAACGGCTGCTTGCAAATTGACAGGATGCATTGGACATATGTGTTGCAGAATACTACTGCATATTCCACAAATAAACTGATTCAGGATCTAGGCCACTATAAAATAATTGGCATCAATGGCTTGAATCTGATGCAGATTCCTGTGGAAGCATCCTAAGTAAGTAGTGACTGCTTTATTTTCTTCTTGTTTGATAGTAGTGAAGATGTTTGCTAGTCTGTTAATGCTGTTATTGTTGTTGAAATATCTTAAAAACTCAATTTTAAATGCATTAAAATCTTGGGATTTGTTGACTAGGCTTTGATACCAGGAATTGGCAGTATCTTGGAGAAAATATGGGATGGCTTGCATGACTCTGGCATTATTCTATCCATTAGTTGCAATGGCTTTCTCCACATTATTTAGCCATACTTGGGCATTGTTTTCTTCACTGGTGAATTTTTCGAGTTTGGCTATTGGTGCATATGCCATTGGATCTAAGTTGGGTTGTGGTTGCTGCTGAATTTGTTGTTGAAGTAGTGGTTGTGGCTGTTGTTGCTCTTGGGCATTTGGTGGAGCTAATGGTGGATTGATCACGATTACTGGAGGTAAGTGTTGTTGATTATTAAAGTCGGGATTTTGAGCGTTCTGATTGGGCTGTGTTTGAAAATTCAGAGTTTCAATTTTCGGATTTTCTAAATTTGAAGTTTGCTGAGTTTGAAGATTCGGGGTTCCAAATTCTGAGTTTTCCGTGATCAGGTTTTGGTAAGTAAATTCTTGATCTTCAGATTCTTTTTCTTCTTCTTCTTCTTCTTCTGATTCTATTATTTTCTAAGGACTTGTGTTTCTGAAATCTGGTTGAAGTGGTAGTGATTGGAATCCTGATGGCGTTGGTAATCATGATTTAAATCCTTCAAAATAATTGCTGTAAGTTCCTAATAACTCTGCTTTCTTTTGTTTACTTTGGAATGGGAGTCGGCTAAATGTTAATGTTACGTGTAATGTGAATACACCTGTTGATAAGATGTTGATGGTGCTTCTTGGTATATAATGGTATGATGGATTGGTGAGTGATTTAATTCGGGTTTTTTTCTAATTAGGTGGTTGTATTTGTTTTAGTGTTACTGCTGGAATTTGCAATTTTTCTTTGCCTTTGTCTGAGTAGGTAATGGGGAATTGTTGTTAGGTATACTTTTCAATGGTTTGATTAATTTCCCTGATGATTGGTACAAAACTGTAGTTTCTTGGTAAACTGGTATGTTGAAATAATTCTTTATAAAAGTTTTCTCTTGCTAATTCAATATTAACTGTTCCTCCTAGGCAGTCTGTGATCTTTTCATTGATGTAAAAGTTGAAAGTGGATTCTGCTGAATAATAGTTGTTGGTTAAGCTTAATTGTTGGCTGTACTGTTGAAATAAAGATTTGGCAAATCCTAAATGGTTTGTCCCTATGATTTCTGATTCTGCCACTTTTAGTTCTCTGTAGGATTATACCTTACAAGAAGCACCAAATGTTATAGATGATTATTTGGGGTCTCAAATCAAATAACAAATCCATAATCTGGTGCTCAGTTCTTTATTCTGATGGATGATGGTGGTAATATTGGTATATTGTTTTTATCTGAAGAGTTTGATTGAGAGTCTTTTGTATAATGAACAGAGATTCGATGATGAAGTAGTTGGTTGGTGTGTGGTGTTCCCAATTTCTGTTTTCAACTTGGTGGCCAGTTTATTTTGACAGTTGTGTCTTTCTGGTAAGCTATCTATTAATATATATATAATTTTATTCTTATTTCTGGGTTTTTTACCAGGCTATTCATAACGTCAATTACTCAGTGTTTTAATCCTTAATCAGTTAATATACAACAATAAAATCAAGAAAAGAAAAATAAAAGAAAATAAAAAAATGAGCCAAGACAATGTGCAAGTTAGTATCCATCTATAGCCATGATCAAGAGCTATTGTTTCAGTGTGGTTAAATATCAATTGCTATCAACATGAAGTGTTGATAGTGAAGAGTGGATTGAAATGGTGAATAATTATTTATTAATATTTGTGAATGGAAAGTTGCTTAGATAAAATCTAAACTAAGAGGTCTTTAATGAGAGAATTCTCATTTCTCTACTTCTAATGTTATTGCTATATATATAATTAATGTTTTATGAGATCACTTACATTCTTGAGCAATGTGTTATGATTTTTTGAGCAATGCTCACATTACTAAACAATGTGCCCTAATTTTCTAATATTGCTCTATATTGCTAAGCAATGTGCTCACGTGCTAAATACTATTTTTCTATTGATCTACTATTTTCCTATATTTGTTTCTTTTTTATGAGTAATACCACCAATTTATCAAAAAAAAGTTCAATAAATACTTAATAATAGTTTTATTTAACTATTAAAAAGTTTTTAGGTCTTATTAGTAGTTTTAGTCAAAAAAAAATGGGAAAATCAGATTTTATGTTAATTATTGTTAACTCAATAATATAATAATTAAAAAAAATTATTCTCTTCCAAGAATTAACAACATACTAAATGTCTTAAAAATAGCCAAGTTTTTTTTAACTTTAGACTTTGCAATACAGCAGCAATATTTTAATAACTTATAAATATTGTATACAAAAAGCTTCTATAACAATTAGTAATTGTTTATTTGAATAATACTAATATTTACTTTTTAATTTTTGAAGCTTATTTTATTTACTTATAAAAAGTTTTTCAATAATTATAAAAAACAGAATTAAAGTTAAACATTGAGAAATACCACTTCAAAAAAACAAGCTTATTTTTTTTTAAACATGTTATTTATTCTTCTTTTATGGTGAGTTTTTTGAAGTCCAAGATTGAGAGCAGACCGCAACAGATACAGTCAAAATTATTGCTGAATTATCAATATTTTATAACTTTTTTTATTAGCAAAGATAAAGTTCAACTCAATCCAAAAATAATTAATACTATAAAAAATTTTAAAATTTTCCAAAATACCACTAAATTAAAAAAATTTATTGGATTAGCTTTTTACTATTAAAAATTTATTAAAAAATTTTCGAAAATTGCCAAATCATTCAATTATTTAATCAACAAAAATATTAAATATCAATAGACTTTTAATACTCTAAAAAAAAACTGACAACAGCTTTAATTTTTACCTATTCTAATTTTAATAAACAGTTTTAATTAGCCATTAATGCTTTTTATATAGTATTTAGTAGTATTTTATTATAATTAGATAAAAATAGCAATAAACAAGTTATTATTTATACCAGTAGAATTTTTAAATCCAAAGAAATAAAATATAAATCTATTAAATTAAAACCAATAGTTATTATTTAAGCTTTTAAATACTTTTAACAGTATCTATAAAAAAGAAAAAAATTTGATATTATTACTAACAATATCGGTTTCAAATAATTCAACAAAAAAAATTCAGAACTTAGTACAAAACAATTTTAATGGACTGATTTTCTAGCTAATTATAAGTATATTATTTACTATAAACCAAAAAAATTACATACCAATGTAAATAGTTTTTTAAGAATAAAGCAAAATTAGAATTAAAATTAATAACTCACTAATTTAACAATAACAATTAACAAACAATAGATATTAAAAACTATAACAATATCAAAAACTATTTAGAAATTTTTATTATATTATAAAATTAATCTTTAAGTAAAAAAACCAATTACAACACCAATTTAAACAATATTTCTTATATTACAACAAAAAATTTTATTGAATCATAGAAATCCAACCAATTTACCTAAAGTAATACAAAAAAACAAGAAAAAAACTATTTTTTACAACATGTATACAGACTTATTATCAATATATTTAGGAAAAAATAATACAATTTAAAGAACACTTAAACAACAATATGTAGAATTATGTAATAGTTGTAAAAAAAAAAAAGAAACTTACCTTACAAAACCTTTAAATTCAATCAAATTAGAACAATTTTTTGACAAAATTGATATCAATTTAATTAAATTACTATCTATTACAATTCAAAAAAACCATTACATTATAATAACAATAGATTATCTTACTAAATGGTTTAAAGTTAAAGTTATTTAAAAAACAGATGTAAAGTTAGTAGCAAATTTTATCTACAAAAACATTATTTATAAACATAAATGCTTAAGTAAACTTTTATTTAATCAAAAAACACATTTTGTAAACAATTTAATACAAAAAATTTGTAAATAATTTAATGTCAAATAATTATTATTATTACCTTATTACTTATAAACAAATAAGTTAATTGAATAATTTAACTAAACACTATGTGAATTATTAACTAAAGTTTCAACTGACTTTAAACAGAAATAAGATATATTTATTTTATCAGTATTATTAATATATAGAACACTAAAATACAATAAAACACATACTATTTAACTTATCTTATAAAAAAATAGCAAGATTATCAATAAATTTTATTATGGAAACATATTTGTAACCAATTACAGAAAAAAACTTTCAAAAAACACTTAAATAAAAAGTCTATATTCTTTTTAACATGCTAAAAAAAATAATAAAATACAGTTACTATATTAAACACTTTTAAGCACAACAAAAAAAACAGCACAATAACAGATTACTACTTATTACTAAAAAATTTAAAATTAAAAATAAAGTTTTTTTATACAGAATTAAAGCTGAAAAACAATAGAATAGAAAATTTAATTACAAATAAGATAGATTATTTTATATTTATGAAATCCTAGAAAATAGATTATAAAAGTTAAGATTTAATAACAAAATATTAGCAAAAGTTGTATATAGAAATTAATTAAAATATTATCATTCTAGAACCAATCCAAAATCATTAATTTTACAAATTAATATATATTCTCTTTTAATTAACTTTAAAAATATTCTTCAAAACTTAAAACCAATAGTTATAATAGAATAAAAATCAAATCTGAACATTTAAATTATTTTTATATTAGTATTTCCTTTAAAATAAACACAAAAATGTTAAATAAAATTGTAAAATAACTATTAAAAAATATTTAAACCAAAAAATATATAAAAATTTATATACCAAAAATAATTTTATTTTATTCTTTTGTTTTTATCAACTTTTATTATTTTTATATTTAAACTTTATAATACTTATTTTCTGAAATATTTAACAATTAGCCCAAAAATTAATGTTAACTTTGAAACCACTTTTTGACCTATCTATAACAATTAATGAAAATAAAATCAATTACAGTCAGAAAAAAACTAAGTTTCAGTAATAAATAATTATCAAATTTTTATTTTTATAAAACACAAAAAGTTATTCTAAAAGTTACTTACCAAAACTTTTAAAGCAAGCTTTAAAAAAAACCTTATTTCTATTAATATTTTTCTAAATGTCACAATACAACAAAAACTTCAACTGTGTTTTAATAAAAACAGTAAATATATTACTATTTATTAATATTTGCAAATTAAAAAAATACTGCATTAATAAAAACTAAAACTTAAAACAATTAATTTTACTCTCAAAGTTATATAAAAACAAATACACCATAAATTTAAGATAACAACTGAATTAACAAATACATATTACAAACTCAGAATAGTTTTTAGACTTCATACCTATTTAATACTTGCAAAAATGTCTTATAAAGTTCAATATTTTAACCAATAAAGATACAATATATTAATAAGTTCATATAACTAAAATTTTAATAATTTTCAGACTAAATTACTTTAATAATACTAGATTATTATTTAGATATTACAAATAGTACTTAAACTTTAACAGAGCTTAGTCTTGAAAAAAAATTATATTTTCAATAAAATTTAATTATTAATTAACATAAAATTATTCTTATAATTTTTATTATTATTTAATCAAATTATCAAATATTATTATTTAATTAATAATTTAATTTGTATAATACACAAATATAATAATTAAATTATATAATATATTGAACTTTATAACATTTAAGAATTTACCAAAATTTGTAAAATTTCACAAAATAATTCATAGTTTGTAAAAACAATTTATAGTTTACTAAAATGTATTTTTAATATATTAAAATAATAACAAAAAAAAAATACAAGTTTAAAGACTAGTATTATAATAAGTTGTATAAAAAAAGAGCTTTTTTTTTGAAAAAATATATCTTATTTTAGAATTATTACTCTTAAAACAAGTTTTTTAATACAAATCAATAAAGATTAAATACTTCAAAAAAAAAACATAATTTGTTTTAATTAGTTACGAATTGAAATTCCTTAAAATTTTAACTAATGTTTTGAAATTAATTAACTACTAATTTTAGTAACCTATTAATAACTTTAAACTTGAACAGAAAACAATTTTCTTAAACAAAAATTTTATTTTATTTTTATATTTTTTTACTATATATATTAGAATAGTCTACAAACAAAATTTCTATAAAAAAGTTGATTTTTACAGCAAAATAACTGCATATTTTAGTGAGTTTTTAGACAAACAATTTCTGGAAAAAAGTTGATTTTTATTGTAAAGTAACTATATAAATAACTGGCATAAAATTGGCTATTTTACTTATAAGTTTAATGATTCAAATTATAGAAAATAATTTAAAAATAAATTCAGTTATCAAAGATTGATTAGCTTTTAATAATTAAAAATTAATAGCAAACCAATAATAATAACATTCAGAAAAAAAGACCAAAGACTTCTAATAATATTGATTCTTATTTATTAAATATTTAAATTTTTTATATAAACAAATAAACAAAAATTAATGAAAATTAAAAATTAAAAATATTAAAAATATTAAATAAATTATTTTAGAAATTTATTTCTGTTAAAAGTTATTGCTATAATTAATGTATTTAATAAGTTAAAAATAACTAAAAAATTGAATACAATATAAATTTATTAAGAATATTTTGTGTTTATTAGCTAATAAAATATTTAATATTGACATAAGGCAAATTACGAAAAGAACGGGTTATTACTAAAATTTGTTTTACAAATTTAATTGTATTTTAAATAAGTTATTATTAAAGTTTTTTAAGTTAAAACAATTAATATCTAAAATTACTAAAAAATTAAAATTAAAATTTAATATTAAATTAAAAAGATTTTTATATATTTGGTTTTTTTTAATAATTTAAAAGCTTTAAAAATATAAAACATATTAAATACTGGTTTTTATATTAATAATATTAATATAGTTTTATTTAATATAAAAAAGTTTATTAAACTTTTAAATATTGTAAATATTGTATAATTATAAATAATAAATTAAATTTTAAGCCAAAAAAAAATTAATTTAATTTAAAAAAACTGATTTGAATATTATTTTGGTTTTTATTAATAGTTTTATTAAAAAATTAAGTTTTTATAATATTATTAATAATGTTTTAACTTGTTTTTTTGATCTTAATTTAAGTGTAAATATAAATATTTTATATAAGTAAAAATTTAAATATATATATAAATTTGTAAATAAAATATTTGAGTAATTAATTAGACTTATAACTAATATTTATAAAGTTAAAAAAAACTTAAAAATTATTAAAGCTATTTTTATCTAAATCAATAAAATATGTATTAAAACTGATATAAAAATATTAAAATTAAAGATTACACAATAATTTTTGTGAATTTTTTATTTGTAATAAAATAAAACTTATTATAAATAAATGCTAATATTAAATAGTGTTTTTAAAAATAATTTAATAGTAATAACAATAATAGCAAAATAACAACAAAATAACAACAATAATAATTTTAATAATTTTAAGCATTTTAAAAAAAAGTCAAACTAATTTTTATTACTTTTAACAGTAATAAAAAATCATTAAATAATATATAAACAAACAGCAAAAATTTAATAGTTAATAGAAAACTTATTTATTAATTATAATATTCTTAGAAAAATATTTAAAAAAGAAAGCAAAATAGAATTATTAATAACATAGTTTTTATGTTTAATATTAATACAATTATTTTTTTTATTTTTCAAATTATATTTAACTTTTTTTAAAGATTAAAAACTAATAAGTTTAATTTTTAATAAAAAAATTAAAACTATACAAAAAACATTTAATTATTAATAGTTAAGCAAAAAAAATCCAGCAAAAAAACCAAAAAATTAATATTAAAAAAAACATTTTGGTCAAAAAATTTCATTTAACATGTGATCAAACTTAAAAATGTTTAATTTATTTATCTAAAATTTTATTAATTAATTATCAAAATGATAAATTTATTAAAAAAAAAACTACATAAAAAAGCTTAGATTTATATAAAAACTAAAAACAAATAATCATTTTTAATTATTGTGATATTTAAGAAAAAAAAAACTTTATAATTTTGTATTAATTATTTTTAATTAAATACAATTACTAAATAAATATATATTTATTTTTAAAAGTTAACAACACTTATAATAAATTTAAAAATTCAGTTTATTTTACAATAATTAATTTAACTACTAGATTTTAACAAATAAAAATAAATTTTACTAACAAAAAAAATTGTTTTTATTACAAAGTATAAAACTTATAAGTTTATTATAATGTTTTTTAGATTAAAAAATATTTTATCTACTTTTCAAAGATTAATAAACAAAATATTTAAATCAAAACATTAAAAATTTATTTTTATATATTTTATAATATAATTATATATTTAAAAACTTAAAATAAATATTTTGATTATTTATTAAATTATATACTTAAATAAATACAATTATAATATTAAGTATTACAAAATAAGCAATTAAAATACAAATATTTTATTTTAATTAGTTATCTAATAAAAAACAAATTAGTAATAACTAATTAATTTAATTTAAATTTTTTTAATCTAAATATAATAATAAACTTAGAAACTATTCAATATTTATTAAATTTTTAAATAAAAAATAATATCTGCCAAAATATAATTAATAACAAAAAAAAACATTTATAAAAACAATCAAATAAAAACTTAATTTAACAAAACTAATTATATTAAAGAAACCAAAAAGATTCTAATTAATTTTAAAAAGTTATCTAATTTAAGAAAAAAAATTATAATATATAATATATACACTAATTTTTTAACAGAACATTTCGAAAAAACAAAAACAATTCAAAAGACATTAGCAAAATATTATTAATATTTGTTAATAAAAAAAATATTTACTTAATATTTATTAGTTAATTTTTTAACAGAATTAAAATTAATATTAATAAATTTTTAATAAAAATTAATATATTATAACAACAAATTACCTAATAAAATAAATAAAAGTCAAAACAATATCTAATTAAAAAATTATTTCAATTACCAATTTTATTTACAAAAAATCATATATAAAAATAAATATTAGCAAAAACTACTTTTAAATAAAAAAAAACTTTTATTAACTTATTAATAAAAAAAACTTGAAGTATATTATAAATACTTCTTTTTTTATTATTTTTAAACTAATAAATTAGAATATTTTAATTAAATACTTTACAAAATTTTAACAAAAACCAATAAAAAAATAAATTTATAAAAAAAGTTTTGCTTTTTGTATTTTTTGTTTATTAAATAATAAATTATAATATAATTAATTATAAATTTTTTTACTTATATAAACAAATAACAATATTTTTTATTGTAACCAATATTAAGACTGTATTTAAAAAAATAATTCAACTTAATTATAAAAATATTTTACAATAAAAGCTTAAAACAATATTAAACTTTTTGATAAAAACATAAATAATTGCTTATAAAAAGATAAAAACATTTAAAAAAAACTTAAAAAACACTTTTTTTAAATATTAATAACTTAGTTCTTAAATATTAATTAAATTTTTAAGTTATTAAAAAAATATATTTATAATTAACAAAGTATTCACCATAAATTTTATATTTATAAGATAAAATAATATTTAATAATTAATTTATTTATAATATATAAATTAAAAAATATTATAAAAAACCCAAATAATTATTAATTGTTATAATACTTATAATATTTATTAATAATACTAAAACAGTTATAAATAAAGTTATTTTAATTCCAAATTAAACATATTTTTAATTAGTATAAAAAAATATTTTTTTAATTAAAATATACAAAACATTTTTCTTATTATTTATAAATATTAAATAAAAAACTATTTAAATATTTTGTTTACTATTAAAAAACAAATAATAATTAAAAATAATATTAGAATATACTTTGTTATTAATTTATAAAAAACTGTTATAAAAAAACAAAAAATTAACAGCAAAATAAAAAAGTATATATTTAATTATATAATTGTTAAAAAAAATATATTTTTTAATATATTTAAAAAATAATAAAAAATTTTTTGTTTATAAATAGATGAAAAACAACTTGTATATTATAAATTTAGATAAAAATCATAAATATTATATATTTAGATATTTTAAAAATTTTGATTATTGCAAAAAAGCCAAAAAATTTATATAAAAATTTAATCTTTTGAATTCAAAATTAATATTGTAACAGATTTTTATATCTTTGTTAAAACTCAATTTTTTTGGAAAAATAATATTATAAATAAAATTTTTACTTTTTAGTTTTATGTATTTACTTAATTATAATTAGCTATATATATTAATTATTAATATTATTAATTAATTATATTATTTTTAGAAATAATTATTAATATAATTATTTATTTATTTATTTATTTATTTTATTTTATTTTTATTTATTTATTAATATAATTATTAATATTTTTTTAATAATATGTAAACAGAATTTTTTAAAGTTATAAAAATTTATTTATATTTAGATTAAATTTATTTAAAATAAAGATTAATACAATAATATAAAATTTTTTTTTCTTTTTTTTTCTTAATTTGTATAATTATTAGTTTTTATAAAGTATATTGAATAAATGTTTACTGAAAATTACAATTAATATTTAATATTTAATTTTAAAAGTATTATTTTTTGTTAATAATACAGATTATTTATTATTTTCAAAATTTTTTATTGCTTATTAAAAAGAATAGCAATTAAAATATTTATAAGATTGATTTTGTATATTTCATTTATTAAAGTTTAATTACTTTTTTATTATTTTTATTGTTATATAATACTATTTTTTTTTGTTATTTATTAGTGTATTATATTTAATAATAATAATATTAAAGTTTTTAATTTTTGTTGTTTTTTTTTTATTATAAATTTAATGAGTATGGCCCAACCACAATTTAGAAATTAGGACCAAACTAAGTGGTCCAGAGCTAAATTTGGTTCATGTGCTTACTACATGTAACCAGCTATTCAAACCAATTCAGGCTATACTATGTTGTTAATTTACAAAAAAACTTGTCCAAGGTAGACATCTTTTGAATAATATTAAACAAAATAAGACTACTAAGAACCAATCCAACAAGCCATTCAGCTGTTTTCAAAGAACTAGACTTAATCTTAAGAGATTCAAATTCTCATAGTGCTATTAACTTACCAAACACCTCATTACTTATTCCAACTGGAACATTAGAATTACCAGACAAATTAATATTTTCTATGTCACACTTGGTTTTTAATGCTATTATCTCTCTTTAACTTACTAACAGATTTGCTAAAAACACTCAAATGCACTATAAGCTTATTAACTTTGTTTCCAAGCTTACTGCTAAACACAAGATTACTATTAACAAATTGTTTAAAAACTTTGACCATAGAGCCAATAGGCTTAATAATAGAATCAATCAAAACAAAAAGCTTGGCCAAATCAGACTCCAAAGATGCCAGTTGAAAAGACACCAAAGAATTCTCAACTGTCACAGGAGAAACAAAAGCCACCAAAAGAGAAAACTCAGAAAAAACAAAAGAAACAGATGCTTTTGCATAAGACAAAGAACCAACAAAATGTGGTTTAAACACCTTGGGAGTCTTAGAAAAAGAAGATAGAACAACTTTGCAGTTTACAGTCAAGTGGTCCATCTTTTAATACCAAAAACAATGCTGACAACCAGGAGTTTCTTACTAGATACAGCATTTTCTTAGTGTACTAGTCTTTAGTACTGTAGCATCCAAATCAACTTGAGAACCAAATATAACCAGAGCAAACCAAAAATAACAACCAGACTTAGGAAAATGAGAGATGAAACATGTTTGACCACCAACTTAAGAAATCATATTGCTAATCTCAAAAGCAGTGCAGCCAAAAAAAGATTGACCAACTTGGTCTTAAACCTATTACAAAACACAATTGTTTTCTGTTAATTCATAAAGAGGAGAATCTGAACACTATTTTTGTTCACCAAAACTGACCAGTGATTAAGGACAAATGTGGTAGCATCCAAAGTTTTAAAATAAACAACAACATATTGCTAAATACCAGCCAGTTTCAATTAAATGCAAGAAATTTTATCAAAGACACCAAGAGCTGACTTAATGTTTGCAGCAGAAACACCCAAAGGCATATTATGCAATATAACAGCAGCAGAAAAAGAATTAGACTCAGAAACCACCAAAGATTTAGCAATTTTAAGAGTGGCCAAATGAACAAAACTTGTAAGCTCAACTAGAAATGCAGCTTCCAAAAACACTTAAGAAGCAAACTCCATACAAAAAAGCTTTACATTGTCTTTTGACATTAACTTTGCATTCAAAAAACCATGCACAAACTGAAAAACAGACTTAACATAAGCCAGTTTGAACTTAAAAATAGCATCAAACACCAGAATGGAGACCACTCACCCAGCAAATCTTTGATAATTAGTAATGTTTTCTCAAGCACCACTAGCAACAGCACCAGAAACCAGAGGAGAAGATAATTCAGTTTCCATTTGGTCAGTCTAGTTTTCAAGAACAGGTAACATTACAAGAGATGATTACTTTGCTTCTAAAACCAACAATGATTTGTCAGAAGACACCATATTTGGTAATACAGCCAGTGGTTGATCTTGGTCTATCTTAGATGATGTGTTAAATAATACAACAGAGATCTTATCTGAAATCTCATTTGGAATCACAAATGGGTTCAGTGTAACAATAGCAAAGGCAAGTAACTGCTCTCATTTTTCTAAACTTTTGGTTTTTTTGACCATTTTTTTGAAGAAAAGATGCCAGCAGCATCTAGTGTTAAAGCTATGGAAAAAAAGATCAGCTTGTTAACTAATCTATTATTAAAAACTTTTGGGTTCTTAGTTGGGGTGGAGACAATATTGGAACTAATTCAAGTGTGTCTTTTTGAAGAAATTTTAACTGATAAAAAACCAGCCAAAGATGAGGAAGTTGTTTCAATAGTTACCAAAAACAGCTTTTTATGATTATTAAGTAAAGAAAAAACTTTTAAAACATTCTGCCTAGTTGTTTCTACTACAGAGAGAGCTCCTCTGATTGAAATTTTATTAGATATCTCAAAAAAGATATCAGGTATAGCTTTTTTACTTCTTGCTTTAATTGTGGTTATAAAATTAAGGAAACAAAGAGTTTTTGATTTAAAAATTTTGGCTTTAATATTTTTAATTTAATATTTTTTTATATTTAATTAATAATTAGAAAATATTTGTTTTGTAAATATTTTCTTACTTGATTTTAAATATTTATTATATTCTTATATTTTGTAAAATTATATAATCTTGTAGTTTGTTTAAAATTACAGTTTTTCTTAAAACTACTTAATTATAATTAATAATCTTTAATAAAATTAATCTTATAATATACTCTATTTTTTATTAAGCTATTATGTTATTAAATTACTTTATTATAATAAATAATTTATATTTATATTAATTAAATTATATGATTATAAAAATCAATCTATTTGTTTTATTATTAAATTATAAGTATAGATTTTTTAGATTAAACAAAATTTTAAAAATAAAAAATAAAAAATAAAATAAAATAATTAATATTTTATTAATTATATTGATTTAAGTTATTTAATAATATAATTATGTTAATTGTATTTGGCATTTAAATAAAACAAAAAAAATAAATTTTTAAAAATAAAAATACAAAATTTAATTTATAGATTTTTGGTAATAATATTTTAATTAATGTTTTAAAAAATAAAAATACAATTAGATTCGGTTATTCTAATTGAATTTTGAATTTTAAAAATAAATAATAATTGAAAATACTTTTTTTTAAAACTAAGATTATTTATATGTATATATATATTTAATTATACAAAATAATTTTTAAAAGCTTAATATTTTTGCTATTTTTATATTATTAATTATTTTGCATTATTGCTAATTATTTTATATTATTTTGTATTAATATATATTAATTATATTTTTTTTGAATAATAATATTCTTTTTTTTAAAAAATAAGTTTTTGAAAAATCTTTCTAAATTTACCAAATTTGTATAATGTTTAATAATTGTTTTAATAATTATTCTTTGCAGTTTTTTAAATTAAAGATTAATTATTTTTTTAATATTATTAATAATTTAAAATATTTATTGTTAAATATAGTTAATAATAAGTTGTATTATAATATAAAAACAAATTATTCTTTTTTATAAATTGTTTAATTTGTTATAATATTTTTTTATTAAATAATTAGTTGTTTCAATTTGAGTATAATATTTATATATTTTATTAATTTTATAGAAACAATAAATATTAGAAAAACTTTTTTTTTATAATTTAATATTTTTAAAGTAATATTGTTAAGTTTAAATTTAGTTTGTAAGTTGTTTAAGACTTTGTTTAAATTTTTAACTATTTTATAAGTAATTTATTGGTCTTTTAAATATTATTTAATAAAATTAAAAAAAAGTAGTTTTAATTAAACTTTTGTTTTTTTTTAATTTATAATTTTATAAAAGATTTCTATTCTATTGATTATTATTTTTAAATTTTGTATTTAATTTCTATATAACTTTAAATAATTATTGCAAAAATTAAAAATTCTTTTAAAATATTTATAATAATAATATTTTTATTTTTTTAAATAATTTGTTTAATATTTATATATTTTAGATTTTTTAGTTTAATTTTTATAATAAAAATTATATTTAATTATAATAATTAGTTTGAAATTTTGTGAATCTAATTAATAAGATTTGTGTTTTAAATTAAAATATTTGTATTTTTAATAATTAATATATGTAATAAAATTTTAATTAATTTTTATATGCTGATTTTTTATAGTATTTTGTTTTTTAATTATAATTTATAAATTTTGTTTTTAAATATTTTTTAGATATAAAATAAATTATTTTAATTGAGATTAAATTTTTTATTTTATTGTTTTTTAGCTTTATTATAATATAATAATATTTTGTTTTTATCTTAAATTTAACAAGTTAGTTAAGTAAACAATTATTATATTTTCTTTGTTGTTTTTATAATTGTATAATATTAATAACTATTATTTATTATTTTTTTTTTAGTTTTTATAAGCTGATAAGTTTTTTTTAAAAAAACAACTAAAATTTTTTTGATAATTAACTTTATTGAATATATAAGTATTTTTAATTTTATAAGTAGCAATATTTTTTTTATATACTAATTTAAATAAAGTAAATTTTTTTTTATTTTTTTTATTAATGTTTTAACAAAGTGTGCCCAAACACTATCTAATACACTGCGCCACTATAGGATTACAAATTAGATGTGTTTCACACTCTTTCTACATGTGACCAACCACCCGAGTTAGTCAAAGCACCAACTAAGCTGAATTAAAAAAAGCCGGAAGAAAACCCAGCTCACCAAATCTCTTAATAACACCATTCAAATTTCTAGAATCAAAAATAAACTTACTAAAAAACAATCTAGTTTTTTCACTGCTACCTTTAATTTTAGGACCACATATTTGCCACAAGACAACTGCATTGTCAATTGTGTTATTGCTCAATAGAGAAGTCTTGACAGCACCAACATCATTATCATTAAGATTACCAAACTCCACTTCAGCCTTAAGACTGGCAAAATCCTTAGACACACCAACCAAAAGATCAGCAAAGCCCTTGGAGACATTACACATAGTCAGAAGATCTTTCTCAATCTTTAGAGCCTTAACTGCATTATCATTCAAAAGAGTAGTAACCAACATAACTAAAGAACCAATTGGCTCAATGACAGACTTAACCAAAGCAGTCAAATCCAAAATCTGTTTTTCCATAGAATTCAATCTAAGCTCAACAGTAGAGTCAGTAACAGGAGCAACAAAGGATGCAGCAAGCGGAGAAGCTAGCAGATCAGAAGCCACCAAAAAAGAAAATCCAGAAACATTTAGAGGAACAGAAGCTTTTGCATAAGAAACACCACTTACAAAACATGTATTAAACATCTTGGGGGCCTTAGGAGAGAGAGGCAGAGAAACCTTACAATCTGCAGCCAGATGGCCTACTTCTTGACATCTAAAGCAGTGCCAGCAGCCAGGAGTTTCTTACCAGATACAGCATTTTCTTAGAGTACTAGTCTTGATCACAGTAGAATCCAAATCGTCTTGAGAGTCAAATATAACCAAAGCAAACCAGGAATGATGACCAGAATCAGAAAACCAAGGAATGAAGCATGTCTGCCCACCAACTCAAGAAATCATATCACTAATTTCAAAAGCTGTGCAGCCAGAAAGAAGATTGACCAACTTGGCCTTGAACCTATTATGAAACAGAATGACCTTATTCTGATTAATAACTGGAAGGATTCTAACACTATCTTTGTCCACCAGAATCAACCAATGATTGAGAGCAGCAGTAGCAGCATCTAATTCCTTAAAGTAAACAACCATGTACTGCCAAACACCAGCAGGCTTCAGCACAACATGGGCAACTTTACCAAATACACCAAGAGCCATCTTAATATCAGCAGTTGACATACCCAAAGGTATATCATGCAGTACAACAGTGGCAGGAGAGGAACCAGATTCAGAAACCACCAAAGACTTGACAATTTTAAAAGTGGCCAAGTGAACAGAACTTGTAAGCTCAACCAGAAATACAGCTTCCAAAAACTGTTGAGAAGCAAACTCCACACAGAAAAGCTTTACATTGTCTTTTGAAACAGATTTAGCACCCAAAAAACCATGTACAGACTGAAAAACAGCCTTAATATGAGCCAATTTGATCTTAAAAGTAGCACCAGACACCAGAGTAGAGGCTATTCATCTAGCAAATTTTTGATGACTAGTAATAGTTTCCCAAGCACCACCAGAAATAGCACCAGAAACTAGAGGAGGAGATAATTCAGTTTCTATTTGATCAGCCCAGTTCCCAAAAACAGGTAACCCAACAGAAAGAGATTGTTTTGCTTCTAAAACTGGTGATGATCTGCTGGAAGATACCACATTTGGCAATACAGCCAGTAGTTGATCTTGGTCTATCTTAGATGACGTGCTAGATGATGCTATGGAGATCTCATCTAAGATCTCATTGGAAACCACAAAGGGGTTCAGTATAACAATAGCAAAGACAAGCAACTGCTCCCACTTTTCTGAACTTTTGGTCTTTTTGACCATTTTTTTTGAAGAGGTGGTGCTAGCAGCACCAAGTATTGAATCTATGGAGGGGAAAACCAGCTTATTTACTGGTCTATTATTAAAAACTTTTGGGCTTTTGGTTGGGGTGAAGGCAACACTGGAATTAACCCAAGTGTGTTTCTTTGAGGGAACTTTGACTGGTGAAAAACCAGCCAAAGATGAGGAAGTTGCTTCAATGGCTACCAAAGGCAGCTTATCACGATTACTGGGTAAAAAGAAGGCTTTTAAAACGTTTTGCCTAGTTGCTTCTACAACAAAGAGAGCTCCTCTGGTTGAAATTTTATTAGATATTTCAGGACAGATATCTGGTGCAGCTTTTTTACTCTTTGCTCTGATCATGGTCATAAAATTAAGAAAACAAAGAGTATAAAGTAAATTAAACAATGTTTTTTTTATTGTTTAATAAATAATAATACAGAAAATATAAATATATCTAATTTTTGTTTGTTTTTATTGTTTATTAATATTAAAGTTTTACATAATATATAGTTAAAATATTTTATTAATCTGTTAATTTGTAAATAATATAAAAATAATAATAAATTACTTAAATATTTGTTTAAAAGAAATAATTAATTTTATAAATTTCTTAATATTATTTTAAAAATTCTATATATTAATATTTTAATAAATCTGTTTTATTTAGAAAAAAAAGAATAAATATTATAAAAATTTTCAGAATATTTTTGATATTTTATAAAGTAATTAAATAAGAAATTAAAACATATAAAAATAAATTATTATTTTTTAGTTTTTTAAGCAAATTAATACTAGTTGTAAGAATAAACAATTATATTAATTTTGTTTAAATATTAGTATTTATTAATAAATTTAATATAAAAAATATTATTAATTGTAATTAATATAATTGTTTCTGTAACAAAATATGTTAATAAGATAACAAAATCTAAAAATATATGTATGAAAGACAAAATAAAATAAAAAAGTTTAAAATGAATATATATTTAAAAATAAAAACAGATAACTCATTTAAAATATTTAACTTAAAGTAGTTTTGATATAAATCTAATTAGTTAATTACATGTAGAAAATGTATAATTTACATTTATTATGAAACATGTATATATCATATAGCATAATTAATAGCATAAATAATATTTATTTTTCAAAAATATATATAATGTAGATAATTTTTGTCATGTTTTAAAATAAAAATGTAATTTTTAATAATTTAGTTAAAAGATTAAAATTCAATTTGACATTTCTTCATTATAACTAAGTCAAGCATAATCTTATAGATTAATAATATACATCTCATAATATTACTTTCATTAAATTCTCATTTTGTATTAAAAAGATTCTTTACGCTTACAATGATTATTGGGTTCATGAACGAGTAGATAGATAGGAGCATTATCCTTTCTCTTTTCATTTCCCAGAGCTTAATTTTTCGGAATCCTAACTCAAAACTTTCTCATATATGTGAAAAAAGATAATTTTTGATATAACAAAATTCTCTTGAAAAACTGGGAAGCAAGGGTATAATAATAATAATAATAATAATAATAATAATAATAATTATAATTATAATTATAATTATAATAATCAGACTCTTTTGAGAAAGAATGGATTTATAAGAAATAAAAGTCTCTTGCCATTAAAAATCATGCCGTATCGGAGATATCAAGAAACGAAATTTGGGTGCAATCTTTTTTTGATGAGAAAAAGGATTAAAAAATCCCATCTAAATCAAAAATCTTTTTTTAATCATGAAAATTCATACTCTAAATTGCCAATAAAGAGTATAAGTAATCTCTTGCCATAAGGTCACCATTTTTCATGGCAGCTCTATAGGACAATATAGCCTTATGAATATCCTTATTTGTACCCAGCCCTGACTCAAAACATTTTGCCATGTTTCTCATTGAAATTTTATTTCCAAATTCAGCCGTTTTCTCAAAGAAGCCGAATTCTTTTTTCCTCCCACAGATTTGAAAATAATGAGGGCTGAATATTTGGCCAAGTTTTTTAATGGCAAGTTTGTTATCTTTCGATGCTGATTTTAGGTACCAATCAAATGCAAATGGTAGATTTTTTTCTACGGTATAGGAATATTCAAAAGACCATGCAATCATGTATTGGCCGAAAGAATTTCCAAGTTCAGCCGAACATCCGTACCACTCAAAGGCCGCGTGTCTGTCGAGACGAGTGCCAAAAGCGTTGTGGTAACAGAAGGCGAGTATATGAGCGTAATCAAATGGATTAGTTTTGGCGGAAGCTTTGATTGTTTTAAAAAGGTTACACTTCCACATTAAATGATCTTTCATAAATTTCTCGATACATTTTAATAGGATTTGATGGAGGCCACCGTTCTCTTCGATGACCTGAGAAATCTTGAGTGGTAGCTCTGAGATTATGTTCATTAGGGAGAAAATTTTGTTTTTTCTTATTATAAAACAGGCAAGATTTTCAATTATAAACATTGTAATCGATTAATCGGTTACTGATCTTCCTTTTTGAGCTGTCCTTTGTTCTTTGCCACATAAAAATCGTAGTCAGTAAATAGAATGAAATTAAGACAAAAAATATTGATAATTTTTATATAGAAATTGATTGTCAATGCCATGAAACTTTATTTTTCCATAAGTATCATTATTTAACTTTTTTAAGTAAAACAAAGCCCATTTAAAAAAAAATTGATTTAAGAAAGATCGAAATGGTGATTTAAAAGATTTTATTTTCAGCAAGAGTAATAAAAAATTTATTAAAAATTTATTTATCTTTAATCAAAATAATAATGAAATAGTCTCAGAATTCTATTAATAAATGATTTGGGTTTCATTCATTATTATTGAAATAGCAAATGATATTAAAAAAAAAAACAATTGTTTATTTTGAATTGAGTCTCAATATGAATAGCCTTAAAATTTTTTCGTTAGGAAGACGAACGATTCAAAGGAAAAATAAGTTTCCATCACTTATGGGGAAATTGATTAAAGTTCTGTAGGATAGGATAGGATAGGAAATGAATGAATGAATGAATAAATAAATAAATAAATAAATAAAAGATAAATAAAATTTTAATGACATGGTCAACATTTTTTTTTATTATAAATTATTTTTAAAATGACATTAATTTTTTAATAACAACTATCGAAATATATATTTAGATTTGAATAACTTTTTTTTTTTTTTTTGATATCGTTATTTTATATTTGGATGAATGAAACTCTTTTAATTTTCTAAAAATCGAAAATACAATGTAATTTAGAAGTTTAGAAGGTTTTAATTGTATTATATAATTAATTAAATTAAATTAAAATATTTTATACGATTAATTAAGATTGACATTTTGAAATTGAAAATTAAGAAAGTTTGGAATATTTAATTATTATTTTTTTTTGAAATACTTTTAGTGAAAGTTTGTTGAACATGATTGAAAATGTGATGAAATGAGTTTTGATTAATAATAATAATAATAATAATAATAATAATAATAATAATAATAATAACAATAATTATGTAAACTATGACCCACAAAATATCAAAATGTAATTTTGTGATACCTAAATAATTACAAAATGAGTCAAAAATTTCATTTTTTTTAAACCAATTTTGATGTGCATTAATAAAAGCTCTTTAAAAATATTTATGGATTTCTTCTCTCAAAAAAACCTGACTAAGGACAAAATATATTCTTACCTGAAAGAATTGACAGGATAAAACAATTACCAATATTCGTATATAAGTTAAAAAAAGTTTTTTACTTAAATTTGGAAAGAAATTACCCATGATGATATTAATTTCTAGCCAAATATGAAATATTGACGTATTAAAACTTTAAATAGTAGTCATCCTTTACTTAAAAAATGATTGATAGTCCTAGGAGAAAAAGAACAAGGAAAAAATTTTTTTGTTGCTTTTTAGAATTCCTTGATAATTTTTTTTTTGTAGAAATATTTCGAACTATCAAAAATTGAATACTTTCTATTCTTAGATTTTGAAAAATAAGTTAATTTGGTCTTTAAATAGTGGGCAATTTTACAAAAAATTAAAGGTTTATGGAATAAGTCAAAGTTTTCTAGAATTAGGATTTAAAATATCCTAAATTTAACTTCAGATTTTATTACTTTCTCAAATAGACTAATTGTTTTACCAAAAATGATGATTCTCGAAGAACAGCCTTCCTAAAAAAATAAATCATTAAATATATATTTTAATTAAAAATTTCTAAATATATTTTTTGATAATCCAAACAAAAAAACTTTTGAACTAAACATAAAAAGATTTTCAATAGGATCTTAAAATCAAGTGCTAATCCATAATCAACCACACTCGGACTTCGTTTCCATCCTATACAGGCAAGCTTGAATAACTAGATATTTGATATCCTTTTTGATTGTCGACATCATGATAATCATTCAAGTAAAGGACCAAATTTATTATGCAGAAAGCTTCCCCAAACGCTAGACGTTGGGTTATGTATAGCTACCGAAAATTTCTCTATTTTGAAAGCCTAAACAAGAGGAACAATATCAGCAACAATAATGAAGGAAAATAAATATATAAAGAGATATTTTGTGATACAGATCATTTGTAATGGAATTACTGCATTAAAAAAGAAGGTTGGCTTGCATAGAGAACCTATCAGAAAATTGATTTCATCAGAAATAAAATGATTTAATTCATGTAAGCCTGACAAATTTAAATAAATGAATGATAAAACATTCTTTCGAATTCTTTACAATAATTTAATAAATAATAGTAATAATAATAATAATAATTATAATAATAATAATAATAATAATAATAATAATAATAATAACAATAACAACAACAACAACAACAACAACAAAAACAATAACAATAATAATAATAATTTTCTCATATAATTAAATTATTATCATTCGAAATTGAATTATACGTAATAATATTGAAAAAACTACTACGTTCCAGAATTTTACCTAAACTTATATCACGTAAATTCTCTAAATTTTTAATCACTATTTTAGATTAAATTAGGAAGAATTAAGAAGAATTTTCAAATCATTAGTTATTTAGAAAAAAATATTGGTACAATTTTTTTTAACTCGATAATTTTTTCACGATCTAAATAAAAGTACAAAATTAAAAATAAGTAAATCTTAAAAAATTTAGCTAACTTAAAATTCATTCATAAAGACCATAAGATATCATTAAAACTTTAAATGGTTTATCTTGAATCTTTATTTAATTTATAAATTTTAATATTTTAGTTTTTGAAAATTTGTCATATGACGGATAATTTTTATTTTCATTTCAAATTCAAAACTTTTTTTATGGTGAACCATTAAACATATATTTCATATTCGGTCCCATAAAAGTTCATAATTATTTATATTTTTTAATAATCGTAACAATAATAAAAAGGTTTGAAATGAAAAATTTGAAATTTTTTTTTGTGATAAAGTTTTAATTTAATTAATCAAAAACTTTTCTGAGAAATTTGAATCAATATGATCATGATGATGAAATTTAACATCCTTATAAGGAATGTTGTGAATGGTTTAAATTAGATTAAAGTTATGTGTGAGAAGAAAAAAATATTAAATTTTAAAAAAAAAAGTGAACTAAATTTTTTTTGGTAATTTAGAATTTT
>JAAOMT010000460.1:6018-16458 GCA_016748015.1 Geosiphon pyriformis | reverse complement strand
GAAAAAAAAAAAAAAAAAAAAAAGAAAAAAAGTAAAATGTGCAATGGACATGAGATTTCTGAAACATCGTCCGACCTTTAAAGTATCATGAAACCTGAATCAACGTGGCTTTTTTTGATCATCGATGGGCACCGTGAATGAGTGTATTTCTTTTCCAAAAAAAGGATAACTTTTTATGGAAAAATTTTGTTTTGGAAATTGGTCCGATAAGTCTCCGGCTAAAAATTTCTTCTTTTCTTGGTTTTGCATATGTGACCTTTTTTTTTATATTTAAAAGTGAGGTTCATTTATAAGTGAATATCGATTCGGGTTGCAGCTTTTAGATTAATCAAATTCAACCGATTACAAGTTGATTGATTGATTGATTTATTGATTGATTGATTTATTGATTTATTGATTTATTGATCCAAGCTGAAAATTGAAATGTTTCTTCCAAATTGTTATTATTATTTTTTTGCATGCAAATATTGGCATTAAGAATCAATGATTCGTAATTCTGATCATTTTTTGACAGGTTTATATTAGATTTCTCAATCATGATCGATCATAATCTAGTTTTAGGTATTGTGAAATGAAAATCTGTTTGCTCCATGCCGTGATCCATTGCTAGAAAGTTTGATTTTTGATTTTTGATTTTGATTCTGATTTTTTTCTCAAAATAAATGAGCAGGAGTGAGAATAATTCATGGAAAAAATGTGATGATGATGATGATGATGATGATGATATGAACCTGTCTTTAGCGTGAATTCTCGAACACACATCTACCATTCACATAGATTTCAACATATTGTTAATCTTAATTGCTTCTGATAATTACATTTTTCTTTTTCCAAACATGAAAATATTTTCAACACACAAAAAAACACATGAACCTTTTTCGGGCTAAAATATTGATATACTTACATAATTCTTTTCACCGTCAATAATTTCGAACGATTTTGTTTTTTATTAATTATGCTTTTATTTTATTTTATTGAATAATTGATTATATATATATATATTTTTTCACCAAACCTAAGACTAGAAAGGAGTGTCCTTTTTTTTTTCAAGGTGCTTATATAAAAATTTTTTATTTAATAATAATAATAATAATAATAATAATATATAATAATAGTAATATAATATAATAATAATAATAATAATAATAATAATAATAATAATAATAATAATAATAAAAAGTAATAGTAATAGGAATAGTAATAAATTTAGTAATAGCAATAGTGATTGTAATAGTAATAGTAATAGTAATAGTAATAGTAATAGTAATAGTAATAGTAATAGTAGTAACAATAATGAAAATCATAATAACAGTATTCTTAATTATATCTTTCAAGATTCACACGTCTTTCTTGAGAATCATGATTATTCCTCCCCCACCCCCCTGTCTATTGCCTAAGCAAGAAATTTTTTTTATTTCTTTTTTTAGTTCCAAAATTGTTTTTCCAATATATCCTATTTGGATCGTGTAAGATTGACCTTAATAGAATAATAATAATAATAATAAAGTAAATTATTTTTTTTTTTTTTTTTTCATTCTAAACTTTCACATGTTAAAAAATAGGTATTTCTAAAAAATTTTTAAAAGTTTAGGATAATAATTTTTCATTATCTCTCCTCTCTCTCTCTCTCTTGAAATCCTAATATCACTTCTTTCTTTATTTCTTAATGTATATATATATATTTCTTTATGATTCCTGTTTAATTTGAAATCTCGATCTCGCATACTATACCCTAATTCTCTTTCTTGTTGCTATCCTGAAACCCGGTTTCTGGAATATCAAATGACGAGTTTTTTGGGTTGGTTGGGAGGTTGGGTGGTTGAATTTGGTTGGTTAGATATCAATACTTTTTTGTTGGGGACGTTAGTCTATATTATTTTTTATTTATGTTTTAAATAAAGCGGGTATTCGAGGATCATCAAGGTATACAATACAATTTATATATACACACACACACACACATACATACATACATACAAACATACATGCATACATACATACATACATATTCGCTTTGCTTTATTTTTTTTGACCTCTCTCTCTCCACTTTTTTTTTTTTTTTTTTTTTTTTTTTTTTTTTTTTCGCTCTTCTCCTTAATTCAAAGAAAATGTAACAAAGTGTCTAGTGGTTGAAGTTAATTATTCTTGAATTCAATCTGAGAATACAATCCTTTACAAACAAATCAGGCTCGGAAAAATGTATAAATTTAATTTGAAATGAATATACTAAAATAAAGTTTTCTTTTATTTCTTTACTTTTACTTTTACTTTTATTTTTATTTTTATTTTTACTTTTACTTTACTTTACTTTACTTTACTTTACTTTACTTTACTTTACTTTTACTTCATTTTAATTTAGCTTACTTTATTTTTATTATTCCTTTATATTGTTTATCAACTATATACAAAAATTTAATTTACGCTAGAGATTCGGCTTTACTATAAATCAAGTTCATATTTCTTATAAAAAACCTCACAGCCTCTTTGAGAAGTATAAAAATTTAAAAATTATTACTTTATCATATTCGTAAAAAGCAAGCTTCAAATATCTCTTTCCTAATCACGTGAAAAGTAGACTAGTGCTCGATTAGTAAGATCAAGTGTAACTTGAAAAAAGCTTTTAACACACGAATCCAAGATTTTAAAAAAAGTAACTTTGTCTGTGCTTTTTTTTTTTCCGCTAAAAAATTATCTTTTTGACATCAGACAATAGAAAACAAAAAACTATAAAAATTGAGCACTCGCACTTCATTTTTTCTTATAATTTTTTTGCATCATCATCATCATCATCATCACCTTCTTCTTCATTATCATCATCTTCGTTCGGCCAATTTTTGTAAAAAAAAAAAAAGTTTCCTCATTTTCATCTCTTAATCAAATCTCGAAAAATTATTCAAAACATCCACCGTCCTCCCTTCCACTTCACTTCACTTCACTTGCTACCTTATTACCCTTATTTTTTTCCGACTAAAGAAGGAAAGAAAAGCCAGCAATAATAAAAAAAAGACGGACAGGAACCGAAACGTCAAAAAATTGCATCCAACAACAACAACAACAACAACAATAAAAAAAAACCAATAACAATATTTTTGTCGATAGTTTAATTAGTTTCCCCACCTATACCAAACAAGGAACGACTTTCAACTCACACGCTCTTCATAAACTGATTCTACTCATCTTTTACAACCTTTTAAACTTTTCCCCTAAAGACCCAAAAGTGGAAAATACAAATATTCAAAAATGTTTTCAAGTGAAGATATAACCTCCTCCCAGTTTCCATATCAAATTGAACTTAAAGAACCCTATAACTTTCCACCAAGAAGACGACAATCCGATAACCATATGGAACTATCGTCGTCGTCGTCGTTGTTAACCAACCAAGATACTCGGGTAAATGAGGCAAAAAAAGACCCGCTGGCGGCGTCCGTCTGGCGACTTTATAGCAAAGCAAAGGACGCTTTACCAAACGGTAGACGACTAGAGAATTTGACTTGGCGTGCCATGGCAATTTCATTACGAAAACGTGACACTTGGAGTTATGAGCAATCAAATTTTGAGCGACAGAATAATCCAACAAGTCCTCCAATAAGTCCTACTTGTTCCATAACCTCGGCAAGCACTATTTCCGGTCTACCAACTTCTTCCCTAACCTCTACACAAACCTTTAAAATATCAAGATCTAGCGAGTAAGTGGTTTAAATTTTTAAACGATCAATCTATTATATATGATTATGTTAGTTTATATCTCTAAAACTAATTCAACTTTATTCTTTTTTTATTCTTTTTTTTTTCCAATAGAAATCTTCAAGAAGGAATCGATTCGTATCAATTTGGAGACATTCATATGTCCGAGTCATCTGAAATTGGTCAAACACAACAAGACATTGCAATGACACCAAGTTCTGCTCATAATAATCGACAAAAGAATGAAAATACTTTTAATAAAATCATGTTTTTTGAAGATCATTCGGGAATGGTTGCATCTCCAGATTCAAGTATTAACGATGAAAATCGATCAGTTTCTTCAGCCTCATCCTCCTCACCCGTTCTTTCATCCATGACATCTGCTATACCAATCCCAATGGCATCATTGACTACAAATTGTTCAAACCCTTCTTCTGGTTTTGAAACTCCTGCTTCTTCGTCTTCTTCTGGCTATAATCCATTTGTTTTCGAGGCGTCAGCCACTTCAGATTACGGTTTTCCATCACAAACATCCCAAAATCTTATGGGAAGGAGAAATACAACAGCAGGTTTACCTACACGAATTAACACCCCACACAACGTACCATACACTTTACCGTTATCACGCGCAACCAAAGGTATAATTTCAATTCCAAATTGTATGGCTTATAAAAAGGTAAAAATTTTCATTTCACTTTATGTCACTACTACTACTGCTACTACTACTACTACTACTATTATTACTTTTATTATTAAATTTAACACGTGATTTCTTTTCTCTAACGAAATCTTAGCGACGACAATCTCAATTTAACTCCTCGATATCTCAATCAAGCATTACCATTCCCAATGACCTCGGTGATGATTCAGATACAGATATATCTGATTCAATGTCTGCATCTATCACATCTTCAAATGCTCAATATAATTTAACATATAACTCCCCATATGGTCAACACACTTTGGAGACTTATGGTGCCGCTGCCACTGCAGGTTGATATAAAATTTTAATTTTACTTGCTTTTTTTTTTTAAAGATTCATTTATTGACTCGATTATTATTCCCCATTTTCCAGGTATTCCAATTGATCATTCGGCAAGCAGTACCCCAATCACACCAGAAGAGAGTGCTGGGTACTATTTCCATAATTATTCATCTGGCACCGATTTAATATCCGGTCAATCAGATTCCCCGTTATTTGATTTTGTCAAAATGTACAATATGATGAGCGGTGTTGATACGACGCAAAATTCTACAACCCCATTTTCCAGCATTAATCCTTCACAATTACTTGCATCCTCATCCTCATCATCATCATCATCATCATCATCATCATCATCATCATCATCATCACCACCAACAGTGACTTCATTCACCATGATGAATTCAGATCATAGTCAAAATAATACCAATCCAAACACTTTTAATACTGGAAGTAATCTCAGTGAAGACAAACATGATAAACCCATTCAAACAAACATTAACAACCAAAGACATTCCTCTGACAATTCTTTATCATTATCAATCATTGATCATAGCATGAATAACAAAAACACTTTTAACGTATTGGCGTCCCCACCTCCTCCATTATTATTAAGTGGTGATGGGAGTGACGTCGATATGACTAGTTCTTCATCTTTAATAGTAAGTGAAAGAGCTGCTTCACCAACCAGTAAGCGGCCTCGGTCACCATCTCATTGTGATGAAATACAATCATCTACATATAACTCATCATCATCAGCAGCAGCAACGGCAACTACATCCTCATTATCAAAAGATGTCATAAATGATAATAATAATAGTGGCAACAACAACAACAACAACAATAACAACAATCTTAATAGTAATAGTAATAATAATAATAATAATAATAATAATAATAATAATAGTAATGACAGTAATACTAATAACAGTAATAATAATTTGACCAGTTCTTCCCATAAATCAACTAATCCTACCACTTGTACAAATTGTCATACTCAAACGACTCCATTATGGCGAAGAAATCCTGACGGTCAACCTTTGTGCAACGCCTGTGGATTATTTTTAAAATTACACGGTGTTGTTCGACCTTTAAGTTTGAAAACGGACGTTATAAAAAAACGAAATCGTGGTGGAACGACTGCTGCTGGGAAAGCCCCAAAACCTGGTAAGGGAACATTTCAAATTTGAACGGGTGGTACTATCATGAGTGTATGGGTAAAAGAATGTCATTGTGAAATGTATTTTCCCAATCACATTCAGTACACAATATGGTGGGATCACAGTCATTTTTATCAAGCTTAACTCCTACTAACAGCGGTCAATTCGTGACTACAGCTTTTAGTACAAGGCAGCCATCGTTACCCAAAAGGCAGCGAAGGTTCTCTTCCGACGAACATCAATTCATCACGGGGCATCAACAATTACGATTACGTCAACCATCACAACATCTGGATATTCATCATCATCATCATCCCCATTCAAATCAAGGATATGCTTTAATGATGGGTTATCCTACCATTGAACAACAACCATTCGTTCGTGCTCAACCAGCTCAAGCATCCATGATAACCTTTGCACACTCACAACAACAACAACAACAACAACAACAGCAGTCCCAATCATATCATCATATGTCTCAACAGCTTAATGTCGGGATATCATCGTCACCGATAACTAATCAACCAGGCTCACTTCAATATCCCCCATTTCAACGATCACATTCGGCCAGTTCAATCGTGTCAATGTCTGGTATGCAACAAACAACAGAAGCAAAACATTTTGATGTTCCAAATTCTTTAGCTTCAATTTTTGGTCAGCCGGAAAAACTTTTACAAAATGGTGATATGTACGCGAATTCCTTTACAAATTCAACAAATTTAGTGGATCAATCACCATTTATTGTTGCAAGCAATGCTGTTGATAACGTTGTAAATATGTCGGGATCTCAATCGATAATGAACAGAAGTCCAATGGATGTTATTTACACGTGCGTTTGATCGTTGATTATAAATAGTTTTATTTTTCCAGAGTATAGTTACACAAAAAGTTTGATAATTTGTATATGTATCACGATTTTTTGTAATACTGTACCATCTAGTTTTTCTTTTTTTTGTTTTTTTAATTGTTTTTTTTTTGTTTTTGTTTTTTTTTAATCTTTACTTTTAACCACAACACGCTATCGTACATAGTCAATTCAAAATATGGTGTGTTTGTGGTGAATTTTTTACTTTTTTTAAAAATTTTTTGTCCTTTCACTTCGTCAAGTATCATTCACACCTTTCCGGTACATAATCTTCCCTAACATTAGTGAATGATATCCCCTTTCCCGATTCCCCTTTTTTTTATTTGTAATTGGTTCCATTTTATTTGTTGAAATTTGTTTTTATAGTTTTGCACAACGGGCTCGTGATAACTTTGAAAGTAGTGAGACTCGGGTGCTTGTCTTTGTGTGTGGGTGTGATTTTTTTAATCCTTTTTTTCTCCAAACGAACAATCCCAACAAACAAACCCCATTTTCATAATCAAAAAACGACCATTATCACTCACCGGTAGATCTGGGATCTATGAAAAAAGTCAAATTCTTATTATACTGTTATTTCTACTACTGTCTTCATTCACTTCTCTATCGTCTAGTTATTTTTATTTCTGAATCTTGACTTTTTTTTTTCTCGGGGAATGTTACTTATCATTCCTCTCACTATTTTGAACTTTTCATCATCTTCAAACTAGGGAATTCAAAAATAATAGTGATCTTGTAAAATAGCAAATAATTGTAACATTTTTATTTGATGTATCATGAATGCCAAAAATCTTAAAAAAGTACCATAATTGACATTCTCAATCAACCATTGCATATTCACGTCTTTTATTGACATGACGCTAAACATTTTTGTGAAAATAATAATAATAATAATAATAATAATAATAATAATAATAATAATAATTAGTAATATAATAATAATAATAATAATAATAATAATGATGATAATAATGATAATAATATCCATTATGGCTATAAAAAAGTTAAAATTCGAAAAGAAATCAAATTGCAAAAAAATTATATAATATATCTAGATTTTTAGAAAATTCATATTTAGAATTATAAATAACATAATTTAATTTTTTCAAATTTTCACCTTTAGTAAGATTAATAATGTAAAAAATATTAATTTTCATAAACGAACAGGAGATTTTGATTATGAAAGAAACTTTTATGAAAACGGTTTATTCCTATTACTAGTAAGTATTAGTAGAGTAATAGATGAAAGTAATGAGGGAGGGAATCAAGATTACATATTACATGTACAATTAATTAAAGCTTGAATAATGAGCATTGTCTTAAATTATACATAGTTAGCAATGTTGTTGTTGTTGTTGTTCAACGTCGTCGTCTTTGTCGGAAACAAAAATAAGTTTTTTTTTACCATGTTGGGTTAACAATAAGGAATAAAAGTTTTTCCGAAAAAAAAAATTTATTTTTTAAGTTATTACAAATTCTCAAATAGGTTAAAATAAAGGTTGATAAATAAACCTTATAATGGATATATATTATAATAATTATTTTTTTTTTAAAAAAAAAATAATTATTAAACTTTAAATTTTTTTTAAACCGGTTTCAAAAAACTGAAAAAATGCGATTAGGAAATCGAAGATACTTGTGGAATACTCAATAGATCACACAACATTCACTCATTACAATAAAACCTGTTTTTAGATAAATTTATCTTCAAATTTTAAATTTTAAATTTTAAATTTTTTTTTTTTTTTTTTAATTAGAATTATCCTTGTGCCTTTGGATTTAAAAAAAAAATAAAAAAAATAGGAAGAATTATTTTTATTTTAAGGAGTTGTAACGTCATAAAATTATATTCCTCCCCATAACATAACATAACATAATTTGACATAACATAACATAACTTGACATAACATAACATAACTTGACATAACATAAAATAAGATAACTTGACATAACATAAGATAACATAACACTTAACGAGCTATATTTTTTTTCCCAATTTTTTTTTTCAATGATTGAAACATGAAAAAAAATTCAGTATTGGTGAAACATGGATAAAAGAATTGGCAAAATGTTTTTTGATTTTGGTGTGTGAAACTGTACCGTTGTTCAAAATAAGAAAAAAAACAAAAAAAAAAACAAAAACTGAAACTGAAACTGTGAAAATGAAACTTTAAGGGTTTTTTTTATTTTTGAATAATTATGGTCATCTATTCTGAAAATCAATAATAAATTTTTATGTGCGTCTGTGTCATCATGCTTATCACGAGAAATTCAAAAGAAGGTCTGTGGTTATTATGTTCATATATACATATATATATTTTGTATAATGTACACGATAAACATGACCATCAGAGATCGCAAAAACTTTGAACCTCTTATTTGGGAACAAAAACCATTGAACTGGTTTTTTGCGTAGCCCACGCGAATTTTTTTTATAAATGAGATTACTTAAAAATGTTACCTATTCATTATAGTTAAACCATCAATAATATGTCATAAAACATTTTCTTGGGTTAACGATAAAATATATTGTGTGATAAAGTTTTAAAAAATTGATGTAGCCGTTTGTTACATATTTAGAGAAATTTTTTTTTTTGGTGTATATTTCAAAAAATAGAAGGATGAAAGAAATCCATGTACACATAATCATTCACGAAAGGAAACAATTTATTATTACAGTGTACAATCGGGAGTTTTCAGATAAGGTTTCCTATGGTTTGTAAATATTAGATTTCCTTTAATAGTCGAGTGGTATTTTTCAATTTGTTAAAGTTCGGAACAATGAAGATCTTTGAATTTTATGTAATAAAACTACTACTAATGACTGCTACACCTAGTGTTACTGCTGCTACTGTTACTGCTACTGTTACTGCTAGTGCTGCTACTGTTGTTACTGTTGTTACTGTTTGTACTATTGCTATTGTTACTATTGTTGCTACTGCTGCTGCTGCTGCTGCTACTGCTACTGCTACTACTGTTATGTAGATTTGAGAATAAATTCTCTAAAGATTGAAAACGATGAACGATAAACGTGTTCACATTCATCATAAAATTTATAAAGTATGAGATAGAAAGCTAGTCTCTAAAGTGGCTCAAGCGGCTCAGATCCTATTCTGATTTTAAGGTTTGGAAATGAGAGGAATCTAAATAATAAACAGATATCTTTGGTTTTCATCAATTAAGAATAGATTAAGAAGAACGGAAATTCAATAGTTCCTTTAGTAAAAGAAGAATCGTCAAAATTTAATGATAATGAGGCCATATTAATAAATTTTTTATTTGTTAATTTTTATGCTCTAATTTTTATCAATTAAAATTTCATAAATGGTATTGACGGGCCGAAACTAATGAAGTAAAAAATTATATTAATTTAATCACGCAATTAATCAATCGAAGGTTTCTAATATTTATGAGTAAATGAAAATTAGAAAAAAAAAAAAAAAAATGTAAAAATAGTTTATGCTATTTAATTTTCTAATTTATCAAAGTTTTTTTTATTTAGTAACTACAACGACGACAACGACAAGTAATTTACGAAGCTTGGAATTCTTGCATAACTGAATTGAGCTTCATTGATGCAAAGTTTTATTAGAATTGGGAAAAAAAGTGATGTAATCATGATGATAATCATGGATTCTTGAATAATAATGATAATAATGATAATAATAATAATAATAATAATAATAATAATAATAATAATAATAATAATAATAATAATAATAATAATAATAATAATAATAATAATAATAATA
>JAAOMT010000693.1:0-15517 GCA_016748015.1 Geosiphon pyriformis | reverse complement strand
TAATAATTAAAACTTTAAAAATATTTAATTATATAATATTCAAAATTTTTATTTGTATTTTTATAGTTGTTTTTTTAAGAGTTTTATGTTTTTTATAATTTTATTAAGTTAATTTAAAACTTATTTGTTTTTTATATAAATTTTTTAATTATTTTTTTAATTATATTGAAAAACAATAATATTGTTATAGGTTAGAGTAACAAGCTAATGAATAGCAAAAGAGAACAGGATTGTAGAGTGATGAAAATAATCAAAGGGAATTCAACTTTTAAGAGTGAATTGAATGAGTATAGATTCAATGTGCAAGATCAGTCTCATAAAATATCTTAGTCGTTATACTTTTCAAAGGTAACTAAGGAATCTGAAGGTAGAGGGATAGTCCGTACTATCAACAAATGATCACACTTGGTATAATTCTATGCTTCACATCAGCACTCTTAGAATTCAATATCAAGTATCAAATGTGCTCTTCAGTCATGTTTTATTTAATAATCTTTAAATGCTGCAATTACATATTTCAAGAAAAAGATAAGAAATAACCAACAAATAATCTTTTATCTTTAAGATGTTTAGATACTTGAAAATAAGAAAAGAGAAATTAGCGATAAGAGAAAGATTGAGATGAAGTTGTTATTTTATTTCTTTTATTTCTTTGATTTTTTCATGCTTTTCTACAGCTAAAAAATTCATTACTTATATAACTGTCAAAAATAGTTAATAATCAGGTCAATGACTAGGTCAATAATCAGATTAATAATCAGGTCAATAATTAGGTCATTAATCAGGTTAATAATCAGGTCAATGATCAGGTCAATAGTCAGGTTATTGATCAGGTCAATGATCACTTACTAAAAATAGAGTGACTAATTTATGTGATAATTAATAAAAAGTATAAGTTTCAACTGTAATATTATCTTCTCCAAAGAGATTGAGCTCCAGCAAAATCAAGCTATTTATGGTGTAATCTATTGGAAGGGTTTTATTTAACTCAAAGCTAACTAGTTTGTTGAAGTCTTTTGTGGATAAGGTATATAACACTTGAAATGAAATGAGTTTTGTATTCAAAAGACCAAATCTTTGTATTAGAGTTTTGGTTTTTTTAGCAATAGTTAAAACTCTTGGAATATATAACCATATAATGCCCAAAATTTCTGCCTATATCTCTGAAGTTGTTTTCTTTATGAGTTTCATATTCTTTATAATTTCACCAAGATGACCATAGAGTTCTAATTGTCTTTCATATGACAAGTTTTTGTCTATAAGTAAGATTTCTTATAGTATTTTTCCAATTGTGTTGGAAGATGGGAGTATAACTGCTGTTATACTTTTTAACAAATATTTATCTATTTTATTACCAATTCTTTTTTTTCTGGTAGTGGTTTTCTTTGGTCTAATAACAGTATGTATTCTACTGTTATCAGTTATGGTGGTTTGTTTTCCAATGGTCAGAGTAGCATTTGGATAGTTTTTGATCCAATACTCATAAAGAATATAGAAAGTGTTTTGAATGTTTTGATCCAGAAAATAATTGTTCATATCGATTGAAAATACCTCTGTTTTAGGAATGGTGCATTTATTTATACTTGATTTTTGCTGATTATTTAAGTCGATATTACCACAACAGGCAGCCAATCAGGTCGTTTATGATATTTCTTGAATTGTGTATCATGAACAGAATGATCATTGAAGATTGTTTCAGATTGATTTTGAAGAATATAAGAATTATTGTTCAAAACTTTGTTGACTATAAAAGGTTCTTTCTACCAGCTAGAAAATTTATCACCATAAACATTGTCTCTATCTGAATGGTATTCTAGTACCAAGTCATCAACACTTAAAGAAAGTGTTTTATAGGTTTTCTTTTTTTAAGCTTTTTTTAGAACTGTTTTATCTTTTTAAAAGCAATTATTTATGCTTCTACCAAGGAGTCAAAAATAGTATTAAGTCTTCTTTGCAAAATGTTTTTGTAATTCTCTATTGTGATTTCTTCAAAGAATATTGTTTCAATGTCAGTTTCTATTAGTAGCATTGCCATGCGTCCATAGAGCAGATAAAAAGGTTCATAACTTGTTATATTATGATTCACAGTTCTATAAGCAAACAAAGCTAAAAGCAGTACTTTGTTTTATAAGTTTGTTTCTTCACTGGTTTTGGCTAGAGTTTCACATAATGTTCTATTGAAACGTTCCACTAAGCTATTTGTTTAGAGGTGATAAGGAGAGAAAAGTTTATGACATATTCACATTTTTCTACAAAGTTTTTCAACCAGTGTACTGAAAAAAGCTCTTCCTTTATCAAATAAAAGTTTTTTGGGACAGCCATGATGGCAGATAATATCTTCATAAATAAAATTAGCTATTGAGACTGCTGTTTGGTCTGAGGTGGCTCTTGCTTCTACCCACTTTGTAAAATAGTCAGTAGTTGTGATAATATATCTGTTGCCATCAGGAGTGATTGTTAAAGATCCAACAACATCTATACCAATTTTTTTAAATAGTTGACCAACAAAGATTGGATGGATATCTTCTTTGTGATTAGGTTTGCCTTTTCTTTGGCAGATGTCACAGGTTTTAATGTATTCAGCAATGTTTTTTTTTAAAGTAGGCCAATAATAACAAACTAAAGTTTTCTGAATTGTTTTTGTTTTTCCAAAGTGTCTAACTAATGGGTCAATGTACATATTGTATATTACAATTTCTTTTTCTTCAAATCTGATGACTTTTTGGGGGCAGTCAAAATCTTTTCTGTTTCTTTTGTATAATTGGTTCTAACAGATCAAATAGAAATTTGATTGTTTGCACAAATGTTCTCTTTACTGTTGAGTGTATTCTGGTGGGTATTGTTTTTTACCCAAAAATTTCATTAAAGCAGAGTAGTTGTTTAAGTCTATTATTGTGTTTGTTTGTGAAGGAGTTACTAATAATTAAGTTGGTTTGGTTTAAGAGGTTGTACTGTTACTAGATGATAAGTCTAGAAAAAGCATCGGTGTTTTGATGATTTGCTCCTTTGTGGTGTTGAATATCATAGTCGAATTCATTCAAGTGGAGTATCTAATGAGTTATTTGTTTGTGTTCCAGCTTTTTTTTCTTGCACAGCCGAACCAAGGCTTGATGATCTGTTACCATTAAGAATTTTGCACCAAGAAAATATTAGTCCTAGTAGTTAGTAGCCTAAACTATTGCTAAACATTCTTGTTCAGTAATTGAATAGTTCTTTTCAGCTGGTGTAAGGGATCTATTGGCATATGCTATGGCATGTTCTCTGCCATTTTCGTCTTTCTGTGAAAGAACAGCACTAAGTCCATAACCAGATGCATCAGTGTGAAGGATAAAAAGTTGATTCAGATTAGGTTGTTTGAGAATTGGTTTAGTAACAAGTTTTTTCTTCAGAAATTCAAAAGTTTTTTGTTGATAAGTGCTCCAGTAATAATTGACATTTTTTCTGAGTAGGTAATTGTAAGGAAAGGCAATTTTAGAGAAATCCTTGATGAATTTGCAATAGTAAAAGGCCAAACCAAGGAAAGAACGTAGTTCAGAAACATTTATTGGTTGTCTAATGTTCTGAACTTTTTCAACTTTAGCTGGGTCAGGAAAGATTCCATCTTTTATAACAAGATGACCAAGAAATTGGGTGGATTGGTGTCCAAAAAAAGATTTGATTGGGTTGATCTTAAGGCCAGCATTTCTAAGGAGGTTAAAACTCTTCTGTAAATGTTTAAGGTATTTATCCCAGGTTTTTGAATATACTATTATGTCGTCCAAGTAAACCAGAACAAAGTTTTCTTTTACTGATTCAAACACTTTATCCATTAAGCATTAAAAGGTGAGAGGAGCATTGGTGAAACCAAAAAGCATGACTGTAAATTCATAGGTGCCATACTTGGTGATAAAGACAGTTTTTTTTCTGCTTTCTGAATCCATTTCTACTTGCCAGAATCCAGCAGTTAAGTCAATGGTTGAGAAAAATACAGCACCATTGAATTTATCTAGCATTGCATCAATCTTGAGAAGTGGGTACATGTCTCTTATAGTGATGGCATTTAATTGGCAGTAGTCAACACAGAAGCATAGAGTTCTATCTTTCTTGGATACTACTACAACTGAAAAAGCCCATTCATTCTTGGTTTTTTGTATAAATTCAAGATCTTTTATCTGGTTTATTTCTTTCTTGATAAACTTATCATTGTGTCAATTGGATTGATAAAGCTTCAAATAAATGGGGTGAGTTTCTTTGGTGGTGATGATGTGTTGTATCACATGGATTTGTTCAGGGATGTCACCTTCTTTTGAGATAACTGGGCTATTTCTAGCCAACAGATTTTTAATGTTTACTTTTTTTTCTTCAGGGGAAGGTTTTCTTTGTTCTACAACCAATGATTAGATTTCAGATGGTTTATTCTCAAAAGACTTTTGTACTTCTTTGAGTTTTTCTTGAGGTATCAAACTAATTGGTTCCCAATCTTTGTAATAGATCAGACAGAATTTGCATTCATCCCTTGGTGAATACAAAGGTTTATTACACCAGCACTGTGCACAAGGGCCATGCCACCAATAACTGTATTTGGGTTTCTTACTAAGTTTTTTGTCAAAGATTCTTCTGAGGATATCATAGTAGGACCAGCAGATCATTTTGCTATTTACCATGATTTCTTCTTTGTTAGCTTTAACATTGTTCAGTGGCTTGCCATTGCTGATAAAGATAGTGTAGGTGAGTTCAGCAGTTTTTTCTTGTTTTTCTTGATTTTTATTATCATTGTTTTCATTATTATCTGATTCATCTGATTGTTTTTCTTTTTTGTTCTGTTGGGTTACTGGAAGAGTTGTCCAATGTTGGCATTTAACCACAATGAGTTTCTCACCACATCTGATGGTTAGCTTACAAAGTTTATAGTCAAATAGTGCTTTGGCTTTCTTAAGCCATTTATTACCAACAATAATGGTGTACTCTTTTGCTTCAGACACTTTCATATTAGTTTCAATACTGATACTATTAATGCAAATAGGAATAGCTTTGGCTATGTCCAGGCCTTTCTTCTTGTCACCATATACATTGGTCATTAGTTTTGTGGAAGGCTCATCAATCTTTTTGCCAATTGCTTTAAGAAAATGTTTGGCAATTACACTAACAGATGATCTACTGTCTAGAATCAGATCAATGAAGTAACCAGCCACTTGGGCTTTACAAATCAGAGAAGTGATATTGCTGTTATTAGCAAAGTCCAGTTTGGTGAGGGCATTTGTTGGTTTTTGGTGTTTTTTTCTTTGGTATCAATGATTTGTAAAGATCTTTTCTGAACTGTAGATGGGTCATCAATTGGCCAAATATAATGTGTGCAAAGATTTCCATGAGATCTTTAACAACAGAATAGGGGCCAGATTTTTGTACTACTTCTGAAGGTTTCAACTTTAGGAAATTTTTAAAAACTTTAGTCTTTAGCAGCTCATTGTTATCAGCAGTTAATATGAAGGCTTTTTTTGGATCTAGAACAAAATCAACTTTGGCTTTCTTCTTTTTTCTGGTTGATTCAGAAGTGTTGATTGCTAATTCATCCATGTTATGATCATTATTAGTTAGATTAAAAGCATAAAAGGGGTTTTTTTCTGGTTGGTTTGTACTCTTACCCTTTAAAGATGCGCCTACCAGTTTAAAGGCTGATAAACAGTAGCTTCAACTAAGGAATCCTCTCCAAAAAAATTGATGTTGGCATGATTGGATCTTTAATTGAGAACAGTATTATTGTTGGATCTGTTATTCTGGGTGTTATTATTTTTGGGAGCTGAAGGAGGCAATGGAGGATTGTTACAGTCTCTAAAAAAGTGTCCAGTTAGTTCACAGCAATAGTACATAGGTGGACCACAATTTTGTTGTTTTTAATATGGTGGTTGCTGGGGCTGATTGAAGTGGAGTTCAAATCTAGGTCTTTGGAGTTGCTGGTTGTCTTTGACTGCTTGGGCCAATGGTTCTAATAGCTGGGCAAGATTAGTTGTAAGTTTATCTATTAACTGTTTATTTGGGTCTTGAGTTTGGGCAGCAAAAAAAGTAGCAGCCATAACAAAAGCAGAAGCAAAAACTGGAAGTGTGGATCCTAAGTGCATTCTTTGATTGTTTTCTATTCTCTGAGCAAGTTCAATGGCCATATCTATTGTGGGATTATCTTTTAAGGCCAGGAGGGGCCAAAGAGCATATGATAGATCAGTTTTCAGTCCTTTTGTAAAGGAATGTATTTTCTGTTCTTCTGTCCAATTTCTTCTAGAGTCTACTTATTTAATGAGTTTTTTTATTGCTTTGGCATATTTTGTCACAATCTTACCAGGGTTTTGAGTTTTTCTTTCTAATTTCATATGCCATTTTGAAATTAAAATGGGAGTTCTAAATTTCATTTCAAACTGAGTAATGAAAGAGGTGTTGTTTTCTGCAGCATTTGCTGATGCCCATCTAATAATTTTTTGTTGAGCATTGACATTGGTTTCTTGTGAGAACCAAGTAGCAGGAGAGCCTTGAAGGTAGCCACCAATGATTTGAAACTTGTATTCATTATCATATTGGTTTGCTGTGGCAGCTCTCTCAAAATCATCCAGTCATTCGATTGGATCTTGGGCATTACCTCTGAATAATAGTAATAGAATGTTGTTTCTTTGCCTTAAAGCAGTCTGTATACCTTGAAAGGTGATCAGAATGTTTTGTTGCAGAGGGTTTTAAGCCATTGGTTCAGATATAACTGTTTGTGTGGAGTGTTCTGATTTACTTGAAAAGAGATCAAAAACAGGAGTGGTTTGATAGCTTTCTTCTTTTGTTTTAAGAGAAGTTTCTGTTAATTAATGAGCAGCAATCCAAATGTGGATTTGATGATTCAAATATTCAAAATCAGAGGGCTGTTGTTTAAAAGTTGTTGAGTATAAAAGTTGATTAATGCTGTTGTTTTTTTCTTCACAGTTGTCTTCAAAATAAGTTTGGTCAAAGTAATAGGTTGTATAAACTGTGTAGGTTTCAGCTGAATGCTCATTCAGGAACCAGTTTCAAAAGTCTTAGAATTGTCTGCTGGATTGTTTTTCAATGGGGAAGCAAATCAAGCAGAAGGGCAAAAAATTGAGTTCAATAAAGTCTAGATTGTTTTTGTTGTGTGCTTCAAAGTGTTTTTCTGATTGTTGTGGCAGGTATAAATAATCACCCATACAATAGAAAACAAAGTGGATTTTGACAACCTTATAAGGAGCACCACTTTTATGTTACGAGTTGGAGTAACAAGCTAATGGATAACAAGGGAGAACAGGATTGTAGGGTGATGGAAATAATCAAAGGGAATTCAACTTCAAAAAGCGAATTGAATGAGTATAGATTCAATGTGCAAGATTAGTCTCATAAAATATCTCAGTCACTATACTTTTCAAAGGTAACTAGGGAATCTAAAGGTAGAGAGATAGTCTGTACTGTCAACAAATAATTACACTTGGTATAATTCTATGCCTCACATTAGCACTCTTAAAATTCAATATCAAGTATCAGATGTGTTCTTCAGTCACGTTTTATTCAATAATTTTCAAATGTTGCAATTACACATTTCAGAAAAAGGGTAAGGAATAACTAACAAGTAATCTTTTATTTTTAAGATGTTTAGATACTTGAAAGTAGGAAAAGAGAAATTAGCAATAAGAAAAAAATTGAAATGAAGTTGTTATTTTATTTCTTTTATTTCTTTGATTCTTTCATGTTTTTCTACAGCTAAAAAATTCATTACTTATATAGCTGTCAAAAGTTGTCAATGATTAGATTAATGATCAGATTAATGATTACTTACTAAAAATAGAGTGACTAATTTATATGACATCAGTGGTTAATACATGTGATAATTAATAAAAAGTATAAATTTCAACTGTAACAATATAATTGTTATTATATATTTAAGTATATATTTATCTATTTTATTATTAATTTTTTTCTATTAATAATTTTTTTGACTTAATAATAGTATGTATTTTATTATTATTAATTATAATAATTTATTTAATAATTAAAATAGTATTTAAATAACTATGGTTTAATTTTTATTATTATTATTAATGAATACAACTTAATCACTATATAGTATACAGAAACAAACTAAATAAATCTAACTAGATATAACTTATATATTTGCTATATATGACCAGTTATTTAAGTTAATCAAAACAATATTACATTTTTATATAAACTTCTGTACTATTGTTTATGCTTGAAAAAAACAAACACATTTTATACAGACCAAAACTAACTACAAAAAACTTAACAATACCAAGCAAATAAACTATTTTAGTTAACAAAAAACCAAATTAATTATAAAAGCCATTAGGTGAAATTTTTATTATTATTGTTATTTATAGAAAAAAAATACAAGAAAGAAATAAAAAAAACAAATTATAAAAATAGACTAATAAAAAAATAGTACTTAACAAGTAAACATATTTTTAGAAAATTATGACATATTTTTAGAAATATTGTTACTAAGGTTTTTGGTCTTTTTTTTAAATGTTGTTAATGTCTGTTTATTATAAATTCACATTTTTGAAAACTGTTAAATCTCTGATAACTGAATTTATTTTTAAATTATTTTCTATAATTTAAAATACTGGATTTATAAGTAGAATAGCTGATTTTATGCCAATTACTTTATAATAAAAGTCAACTTTTTTTTAAAAATTACTTATCTGAAAGCTTACTAAAAATGTGTAATTACTTTGCTATAAAAATTAACTTTTTTACAAGAATTTTGTCTGTAAACTATTTTAATAATTATATTAAAAAAAATAAAAAAAAATAATAGAAATATAAAAGAAATAAAATTTTGTTAAAGGAATTGTTTTCTATTTAAACCTAAAGTTATTAATTAATTATAAAACATTAGTTAGAATTTCAAATATTAACTAATAAATTTTTGCATTTTTTAAGTATTTGGTTTTTATTTGATTTGTACTAAGAGACTTGTTCTAAAAAAAATAATTCTCAAATAAGATATCTATGATAAAATTATTATAAATAAAATACATTTTCTTAAAAAGAAAAGTTTTTCTTTTATACAACTTGTTATAATACTAGTCTATGAACCTGTCTCTTATACACATCTGAATCTTTATTGATTGAAATATTAAATTTTGTAGGACATTTTTACAAATATTAAATAGATTATAAAATTTAAAAACTGTTTTAGGTTTGTAATAAGTGTTTATTAATCCAATTGTTGTCTTGAATTTATTGTAAATTTGTTTTTGTATAGCTTTAAGAATAAGATTTGTTGTTTCAAATTTCGAATGTCTACTCTTATTTTTGGGTTTTTTATCAGTGCTATTTTTAATGTTAGTACTTTATGTATTAATTCTTTAATCAGTTAGTAAAGCAACAAAACAACAAAATAAAAATAAATAAATAAATAAAAAAAAAGAAAAAATTAATATCCTGTTAATTGTTATGATCAAAAGCTATTGTTTTAATATATTTAAGTGTTGAATGTTATTAACATAAAGTATTAATAATAGAAAAGTGATGAAAATTTTCAATTAAATAATAATAATATAGATTAAATGATAATAAGTATGTTTTATTTGATATGGTTAATAAATTCATTTTGGTTAACAGTAACTATATGTGAAGTGAGGATTAATTAATAGATAAAAAAAAATGCTAAATTAAAACTGAACTGAATTCTGTCTTTTTTTGCTTCTAATACTACTGCTATATATACATAATTGGTATTATATGAAATTTCTGGAATCTTGTGATTTCTTCAGAAAAATCCTGTAATTTTTTATGAAGAATTCTAGAATTCTAAAATTCTGGAATCCTGCAATTTCTTCAGAATAATCTTGAAATTCCTTTGTTATTATGTCTACTTCTGATTGGCAAATTTTTTAACTATACAATACTCTTAATTTTTATAAGTAATAATATTAAAGCTAAAGTTAAAGAAAAGCAAATTTGATTAATTCTAAACAGTAAATTTGCCAAAAGTATTATTATCTACTAACTAATACAACAACTAAATTAAAATATAGACAGATTAGTCCAAACAGTAATTGTAATAGCCAATAATATAAAGAAGATCCCAGTAAAAAAAATTAACAACTTTTTTTTCACAATTAATGGAATTATCATTTTAATAAAAGTTTTAATTATAAATACATCTCAATATTAAACATTTATTAAAAATAATTGGCTTTTCAAGACCAATACAAACTTAGATTAAAAAACCCAAAAACTTAAAATTTCATATCAAAAACAATATATTAGAGTGCTTGTTATATGTAGTACTTTTAACAAATAATCAGAAAAAACCTCTATGTTCGAATTTAAAAAAAAAAGAAATACCAATTACTAAAACATATATAACTTTTGAATTAATATCTAATTAGACTAAAAAAACAAAACAAAAAATTTTTAAAGAAATTAGTAGTTGAAATAAAGTTTGGTATTATAAATTAGAATTACAGAAACAACTATTTTATATTTTACTTAAGTGTAAAAACTGCAACAAAAAGCATATTTAAAAAACTTTTTTCTCTTTTTTGTCCTAATTTTCCAAAGAGCAAATTTTGAAAAAGAAGTTTTTTTGTTTTTATCCTGCTTGTTTTATTACTCTTATTATTTTTCAAGCTAATAACCTATTTGTGGTAGATCTGGAGGCTGCTTTGAATAGCAATATGTCTAAAAAAAAGACACCTAAAAGTGCTCTTTATGGTCCTGTTGATAGAACTTTCTCTCAGAAAAAAAAAATCTCTGTTAGCAATATCAAACACTCTGGTGATGAAAAGAAAATTTCTTTGACTAAACTTAATATCAATGAGAACATATATTCGGATATGAACAGTGAGTTCAATAACAATAAGCTTGGTAGTACTGAGTTGAGTTCAGGTGGTGCTTCTTTTCTTGGTTTGGCTGTAACAACTCCCAAAGCTAAGAAAGTCATTATTGATTTGGTCGGTGGCTTCTCTATTGGTACTATTGATTTTGGAATGGATGAGAACATAATTCACCTTCTTCTCTCTTTCAATATTTCTTTTGAAAAAAGATGAATTGATCCTAAAGTAGTAAAAACTCAGGTTGAAGTGCTCATTAAAAAATCCTTTGCCTTAGATATCAATCTTTCTGCTGTGAAAAGGAAATCAGTAACAGCAAAGACTCAGTTCATTAGGAAATTTTTTTCTTTAGTCAATGGTTTTGGAGGGGGTTACTACCCCCTCAAAATTTGAAGAAATTATCTGATCTACATTTATTTATGATGAGAGCTTAATTAAAGCTATATTATTGACCAGAGAAAAAAAGATCATTATTAACAGCAATCTCAAGAAATAAAAAATTTGCTCAAATTGGGCTGTGGTCATCAAAAAAATTCCCATGAACACACCAAAAGAAATGATTGTCACTGCTTTAACTGAGTTTGGCAAAATTAAGTCGATCAAAATCCAACTTATTGAATTGTGGCAAAAAGCTATGGTGGAATTTGCTGAAATAGGTCAAACTATACAATTGGCTGCTAAATGATTTTTTTTGATTGGAAAAAATTCTGTGTGAGTGGCTATAACTGTAAAAGATTGTGAAACATGGGCATCAAGAGACTGGTTCAGGGCTTTGTTATTTACTTTGTCTGTAGAAACAACTGCTCATGATTTGAGCACTTTTTTGAAAAGAGCTGGTAAGAAAACTTGTATTATAAATTGTTTATTGGATTCTGGCAATAGAATTTGCTGTGCTGTGGTTAGCTTTGAGTCTGAGGATGCAATGGAATCTGTTTATTGCACTAAGCTAATATTTGGTGATGTCAAACTTTCTTGGGCTAGACTGGATTTGGTTTATTGTGAGAGATATGAGTTTCTTGGTCATTCTGCTTTGGAATGTGGTGCACCACTTGCATTCACTCCTAAGTCTTCAAAAATTGTTAGAAAAGTCACTTCAGTGGAACATTGTCTTTGGCTAGCCAAGTTGTATACAAAGAAAACTGTCCCTATCTCCCATCCTGCCACTTTTGGTGTCAAGTTGTGAATACAGATCATGTCACTTAATTCTTCTTCTAATAGTTCTCCACCTTGCATGGTTTCTTTGGTGTCTTTTGGTAATAGTTTGTTTTCTGGTGCTAGAATTTCTTTAATGATCTCTGCTCCCTCTGGTGACTCTGCTTTACATAACCATTTATCTTCTTTGGAATGCTTTTTAGAGCTTTTGGCAGACCAAGTTTCTGATATTTTGAGAAAGCTGAACAATGTTGAATTAATGCCTCTGGCATCTTTGCCTCTTGTCTTTCCTCCTATAGCTTCTACATCCTTGGCAGTGGACATAGATTTGAATATAACTTTGGATGATGCTTTGATTCATTTTATTCCCCTTTCCATGGTTGTTACTAATACGGTTGCTGACATTAGCTTAAACAGTTCTAAGGTTTTAACCACCAAAGTGGGAGGTTTGAAATCCAAGATAGTGGCTCTAAAAGTGTTAGTTAAGTCAGTTTTAGAGAGATTAGATCACTTGTGTTCTGACTTGAATTTGTTTGTTCCTCCTACTTTTTAATGAGTAATTTAGTTTGGAAATTTACTACGTGTAATATTAGAGGTATAAATGTCCCTGCAAAGCAGGAAGACATTGTTTGTTAGCATAAGGAATTAGGAAATATGGTTTCTATTGTTACAGAAACCAAATTGAGATCTAATATTAGACTTTGAATTATGAATAAGTTTGATGGAATTCGGATTTTCACTTCTGGTTTGGGTGTGGGTTTTTTTGGTACTGGAGTTGCTATTATGAACAGTTCTTTGGCTTGGCATGTTTCAAAGGTGAACAAAATTCCTGGTCAGCTGATTTCTGTTTATTTTTTATTTAAAGACAAGCTTTCGGTTACAATTTTGGGTCTGTATACTGGTGTTTCTGTTAATACACATTTTAGCCAAGCTTTTTTTATCAACTCTTTGATCTTTAAAGCAGCCAATTCTAGCTCATTCACAGTCATTGGTGGTGTTATTGAAGGTTTTTGATCTCTTTTTTTGAATGTTGTAAATGTCTGTTGGTTGCAAATTCACGTTTTCTAGAAGTAGTTGAATCTCCAATAATTGAATTTATCTTCAAATTATCTCCTATAATTTGAACTGCTGGGCTTATAAATGGAATGGCCAATTTTGTGCCAGTTACTTTATGTAGTTATATTGCAGTGAATGTCAACTCTTTCTCAAGAATTGTTTGTCTGGAAGCTCACTAAAAATGTGTAGTAACTTTGCTGTAAAAATCAACTCTTCTACAGAAATCTTGTTTGTAGACTACCCTAATAATTATAGTAAGAAAATAAAAGAAAATAAAAGAAATGTAAAAGAAATTAAATTCTGTCAAGAGAAACGTTTTCTATCCAGGCCTGAAGTCACTAACAGTTTACTAAAATTGGTAGCTAATTAATTTCAAAACATTAGTTGGGTTTTGGGAATTTTCCAAGTGCAATAATTAAAGAATTTGGTTTTTCAAATTATTTGATATTTATTTTTTTTGTGTGTATAGAAATGGTTCTAAGTGATAAATCTAAAGTAAGATACATTTCTTTGAAGAAAAAAGCTTTTCTTTTATACAACTTGTTGTAGTACTAGTCTATGAACTTGCACTTATTCTCTTTGCTCAAATTTCGGTGAACTAAAGATACATTTTGATGAATTACAAGTTATTTCGCTGAACTATTGATTAATTTGGGTGAACTATTCATAATTTTGGCAAATTTCTATAAATTTCAGCGAATTTTTGAATGTTACAAAGTTCAGGATATTGTGTAATTTGATCATCTTACTTTCTGTTATACTAATTGGATTATTTAATTGAATTGTAATATGTAATAATTGATTAAATAATAAATAATAATTTGAAATGATATTAATATACTAATTAATTATAGGATTTATAAAGATAATTTCATGCTAATTAATAGCTAAAATTCTACTGGTAACATAATTTCCTCCTCAAGACTGAGCTTCATCAAAGTCCAAGCACTATCTGTAATATTAAGATAGTGATCCAAAATAATTGAAGTAATCTGGTCTGAAAATTGTTGAAATTTCAGTTCTGTGAGTTTGCCAATGTATTGGATTTTCATTGGTTGCAGTATTGGATTTGGTAAAACATTTTTACAAGTATTAAACAAATCATAGAGTCTAAAAGCTGTTCTAAGTTTGTAGTGAGTGTTTGTTAATCCAGCTGCTGTTTTAAATTCATTATGAATTTGTTTTTGTATAGCTTCAAGAGTGAGATTTGTTGTTTCAAGTTCCAGTTTTTGTTCATAAAGTGTCTTTTCAATGTAAAAGTATTTATAGATAGGGATGTGTTTATTGTTCTGTTCATTTAGAAGTAGTAGAAGTTTTTGTTGTATTGTAGCATTTGGTGGAATATTAATAGGGACAATTAAAAGATTTTCTTCTAATGCTTGCTTCAAAAGTCTTGGTAACTTATTTTCAGAGTGACTTTTTGTTTTTTTTCTATAGGGGTGATAATTCTGTAAATAATTTACTACTGTGGCTGTGATTTTTTTCTGAATATAATTAATTTGACTTTCATTAATCGTTATGGATAAGTCAAAAAGTGTTTTCAAGGCTAAAATTAACTTTTGGGATATTTGTTGAATATTTCGGGGAATAATCATGATAAAATTGACTAATTATGAAAAGGGAGAATAAAGAAAATTATTTTAGGATATGGAGTTTTTATTTGTTTTTGGGTTTGGGTGTTTTTTGTAATTATTTACTATTTTTTGTCTTTGTGTTTTTATTAAAAAATTATTGTAAAATTTAAGTGTTTCAGTTTAGTTGTTGTTCTATTATAATTATTGGTTCTAAATTTCGGGGAATATCTTCAGGATTTATTAAAAGAGAATGTGTACCAATTTGTGGAATTAATATTTTAGGATTGTTTTTGGAATAATAGTGTTTCAATCTGTCTTTATATGCAATTTTTTTTAGTATTTTATTATCAAATCATAACTTGTATGATCCATTGCCTAGAATTTCGTGAATATAAAATGGTTCATCTCATTTGTTTTCAAATTTTCCACTCCATTGTTTTTTAGCCTTAGTTTTGTGTAAAAGAATTTTATTTTCAAATTTAAATTCGTTGATAATAGGAGGTAATTTGTTGTTATGTTTTTCTTTTTGTTGAGCTTGAGAATGTTTAATGTGAGTTGCTGCTATCTTTCTTTTTCCTTCCAGTGTATTAAGAAGCGTATAGGCTTTTTTTTGGAGTGTTTCTTGAAAGTTTTTTTCATTGATTGGTTGCATTGAGTTAGGGATATTTATAGGGATATTTATAGGGATAGGGATAAGGATAGGGATAGGGATAGGGATAGGGTTAGGGTTAGGGTTAGGGATAGGGATAGGGATAGGGTTAGGGATAGGGTTAGGGATAGGGTTAGGGATAGGGTTAGGGTTAGGGATAGGGTTAGGGTTAGGGTTAGGGTTAGGGTTAGGGTTAGGGTTAGGGTTAGGGTTAGGGTTAGGGTTAGGGTTAGGGTTAGGGTTAGGGTAGGGTTAGGATTAGG
>JAAOMT010000008.1:61128-108164 GCA_016748015.1 Geosiphon pyriformis | reverse complement strand
TTTTTCTCAAGCTTTTGGTTTATATTTTGGTTTGCAAATTATTTGTTTTAGATATTAATTTTTTAGCTATCATTAAAAAGTCAGTTCAGAATAAATTAAAGATAATTAAAATATGTTTTCTGATATAAATAATTTTGGAAGAGTTTTTATTTCTTTAAAATTTGATAGAATTATTTAAATATTTTTTACTTCTGAAAAAGCAATATTAACTATGGCTAATTTAGCAAATAATTATAATATTATAATAAATACTAATCTTAAATATTTAGTAAACAATTAAATAAATCAAGCAATTATTATAAAAAAAATATCTGTAGAAATATCTGTAGAAACTATGTAAATTACACTTATTAATTTTGGTAATATTAAGTTAATTAAGATACAATTAGTAAAACTGTAACAAAAAGTGAAAATTAGATGATCAAATTTAAGCTAATCTGTTAATATCTAAATAATCTATCTTTATTGGAAAAAATATAGTTTATATAACAAAAACCAATATTAATAAATAATTATAAAATTTTAAAGATAAGTTTAAAATTTTGCTTTATATACTTTTTGTAAAAATAAATGCTTATAATTTTTGAGATTTTATTGAATTAATTGGTAGAAAAACCTATGTAATTGATTAAAATCTAATTAATTATACTTATATTAAGTATGTTATTGTTTGTTTTAACTTTAAAAAGAATTTAGTTAAAATTATAACTATAATCTCTGTTATAAAAAGTATTATTTTTTATTAGTTGTATTTATCTTTAGCTTTTTGTTTAATTTGTAGTATGCTTAGTCATATCTTTTTTAATTATAGATTAGCTAATAATAAACTAATACTTAAAAATAAAAAAAACTTTTTTTTTGGTTTTAGATTAGTTTAAGTTGGCTAAAATTTATAAAAGAAAGTTTGCTTTTATTGTTTGTTTAATAGTTTTTAATAACAAAACTTAAATGTTTGTAATTAGCAAATTTTTTTTTCAAATATTTTCTAATGTTTTTTTTAGTTTAGTTTTTTAAGCAAAGTTAAATCTTCTTTGATAATTATAAATTTAATGAAAAAATAATTTAACAAAATTAAAAACAGTTTTGCCAGCTTTATAAAACAGATTAATAAGTTGGCTAAAAGATTAGATACTGTTATTAAAGATTTTTTTATTTTTTTTTAATGTTATTAATATTATTTTGTTACTTATTCTGCTGTTAATAAAAGTAAGTAAATTTTTAATAAGCTAATTTCTTTTCTAAAGTATTTTTCTATACTTTAGATTATATATATAGTTGAATTTATAATAAAATAACCAATTTTATGTCAATTATTTATATAGTTACTTTGTAATAAAAGTTAATTTTTTTACAAAAAAATCTTTTCTGTAAGTTTTTAAAAATATGTGTAATTATTTTACTGTAAAAGTCAATTCTTCTACAGAAAATTTTAATTATAAACTATTCAATAATATAAAAAAAATAAAAATAAAAAATAAACTATAAAAAATATAAGAAAATATGTTAAAAAATTGTTTTGAATTTAGACTTAAAATTTATTAAAATTGGTAGCTAATCAATTTTAAAATATTAGTATAAAATAGTTAATTTCAAAACAAAAATAATTAAGAATTTTTATTGTTTTTTTTTTAAAGTAAGTTTTTATTAGAATTAATTTATATAAAAAATAATTTTTACTAAAATATCTAATAAAAAATACTAAAAAAATATTGATAAAGATATATTTTCTTAAAGAAAAAAGCTTTTTTTAATATAACTTATTATAATACTACTCTATAATTTAACACTTTTTTTTCTAATATTTTGGCAAACTAAAAATACATTTTATCAGACTACATATTATTTATGTAAACTATAAATTATTTTAATAAACTATTGAATATTTTATTGAATTATTAAATATTTCAACAAATTCTAAATATTATATAGTTTAGTATATTATATAATTTAATTATTACGATTTGGTTATATTTGTATTTTGTATAAATCAAATTATTAATTAAATAATAATTCAGATAATTTAATAAAATAATAAGTAATAAATTAAAATAATAATATATACTAGTTAATAATAAAAATTATAAAAATAATTTTATTCTTATTAATATTTTAAATTTTGGCTAATAATAATGTATTTGTGTTAATAATTTTCTAGTTTAATTTTAAATGTTAATTGCTAATAATTTTTTTATTATAAAATCAAATAAATGATATAATAATAAAAGAGATTTAAATATATTTACTAATAATAAAATTACAAAGCTGAGTCTTTTAATATCTTCAAATATAATCAATTTAAAAATTCAGTTAAAAATTTGTTAAGCTTAATTATCAATTTGCTAACAAGATTTAATAATTTAGTTTGGTTTAAAATGTATTTTTTTTTGATATATTAATAATTAGTCTTATTTAGAAAATAGTTATTTGTAATTTTAGAAAAATAAATGTTCTTGCCAAGCAAAATAAAAATTTTTTAATGCTAGTTTGGCTGTTATTATGAATAATTTTTTGGCTTAATATGTTTTAAAAGTAGAAAAAATATTGGATTAGGTAATTTTAGTTTATTTTTTGTTTAGAAATAAGCTTTTAGTCATAATATTGGGTTTGTATATTAGTGTTTTTGCTAAAACTAAGTTTAATTAAATGTTAAAAATTAACTTTTTTATTGTTAAAATGGTTAATTCCAGCTTTTTTATGGTTTTTAAAAGAGATTTTAATAAAAATAGATTAAAAAAAGTGTAAGTTATAAGTTTTGTTTGAGTTTAAAATTGGTTAATTCTTTTAGTGAATATTTATTGTTCAAAACTTTTACTTAAAAATTTCTAAAAAAGTTGAAAATTTATTAATTATGTTTTAATAAATAAAAATTATTTATTTGCAATTATATATTATAAAATTAACTTTATATTTGGCTTTTTAATACTAATTATAAGACAGTTTTAGTCTTAATTAGTTTAGAAAGTCTTTTAAATATTTGTTTAAATAGTATTTGCAAGCAGACTAATAAAAATTATTAGAAATTTAATATAAAAAATATAAACAAGCCCAAATAAACACATTTTGATAACTGTTTTTCTACTATGTTTTTAATATTACTGAATAAATTTATAAAAATAAAAAGTTTTTTAAGTTAAAATAACTAATAGTTAAAATTGTAAATGTTTAGTTTTAAGTAACAAACTTGAATTTAATTATTTTATTAGAACTTAGTTAACTGTTAATGATAAAAAAGTTTCTGAAATTAGCAAGTTGGTTCAAAATAATATAAAATTGGAAAATCTTATTAAATATTTATTATTGATTAAAAAAAAATAGAAAATCCAAGTATTATAAATTAAAGACAGTTAAAAATATATAAACATTTTTTATTTTAATAAAAAATACATAATAAAAAGTATTTTAAAGTAGTTTTTTTATAAAATAATTTTAAATTACTTTGTAATTAAGAAAAAATTGGTTTTGAACTCTGATAAAGTAATAAATAAAATTAATAGAATTATTAAAAAATAGATATAAAAAAAGTTTTGTTTTTAGTATTGTCAAATCTGTAATTTTACCAATATATACTTATAAATTATATAAATAATAATTTTTTTTCTGGTATTATAATAAAAATCAACATGAAAAATTTTGGTTTTAGTTATTGGTAATTTGTTTAATAGCAAAATCATCAATCTGTTTAATATATTTAATAAGTTTTAAAAGCATTATAACAATTTAGTTTTGAAATTCTGTTGAATTCTTATTTAATTATTATTTAATTCTAAGTAATATTCTAGTTTATTAGAAAAAATATAGATTTCAATAATTTTTAAGTCTTATAATTAGAAGAGCATTTTAATAAATATATAGCTAATTGTACTAATTAAGACAATTAGAAAAATTTTATTTGATCAAGTTTTAAATACCTACAGCAAATTTGGTGTTCTGTATAAAGATAATATTTTGGTTTTAAAGAATAAATCAACTTAGTTTCTGGTAATTATTATTAAATCAGTATTTAAAAATATTTTGAAAAAAACCAGAAAACTTTAATTGGTTCTATAAAATATGTATAAAACTTAAAACTTAATTGGTTGATATTATTTAAAAACTAATTTACAATATATTAAAATATATAATTAGTTCATAAAATCTTTTAGTAATATATATAAAAACAAAATAAATAAAATAATAATTAACTTTGGGCTTTTATGTAATTATAGAATTTATAATAAGTTAAATTTAGGTAAAATTCTTTTTTCCTTTAAAAAATTATTTATCTTTTTTTTTTATATAAAATCAAAAAACAAAAACATTTATATAAGTATTAAATTAATACCAAGTTTATTGTAAAGACTAACAAAATAAAAAACCGTAAAAAAAAATATTATTTATTGTAATAGATGCCTTTATAAATAATACAATTTGGGTTAGAATTTGTTAAGCTTTTATTCAATATATTTTGGATATTGTTAGTAAATTTTTTAAAATTAATAATGTTTTAATTAATAATAAAAAAACAGTAGTTATTTCTATTAATTAGAATATTAAGACAGCTTTTTTAAAAAATAAACTACATAGATACTTGGATATTTTTTGTTAATTAAAAGTCTGTTTAAGCCAAATTTGGCTAAGATTTATTTTGATGTTTAGTTTTTTGCCAACTTAGTACTACAAAAAACAATTACAGATAAACAATTTTTTTATTTAATATTAGCTATATTGTAGCCTATAGTTAGTTATTATTTATAGTTAATTTTATTTTAAAGAGTATGTTTCACAAATAAGATATTATATTCAAAATAAGACTTATATTAAAAACCAATTTGCTATAAGATTTTTTTAGTAAAATATTACATAATTTTTTTTGTATAATTTAAAAACTTTTAAGCAAATGTAATTTAAAGTAAAATTGGCATTAATAATTGTATTTTTTAATGCTATAAACATTTTTTAATGTTTTTTTGATCATTAGTTTTTGGATTTACAAATTATAAAGTGGGCTTTATTAAATTTATTTCAAAATTTTGTTAAGTTGTGCATTTATTTTGTAAATAATTTTTTTGTTAAAATAATAAATATTTTTTGAATAATAGATTGTTTAGTATGTTTTATAGTTTTGATAAATATTTAATATTAAACATTCTAAAGAAGTTTTTGTATTATAATTCTGTTTATTTTTTGAAACAGTTTGGAATTGTGTTTAATGACAAAATTTTGGATAAAAAAGATTGTATTATAAATTAAAAGATATTTTATAGATAAAAAAAATTGAATTTAAAAAAACTTATGCTTTCTTGGTGTAATTTGACATTAAAGTTTTTGTGTAAGAATAATTATTTAGTAATTGGTTTTAATTGTATTAAAAATTTGCAAAGCTTAAATGTTTTTAATTTCAAAATATTTTGTAATATATATAAATAATTACATAAAATTTGGTTAAATATAATTAAAGTATTTATTAATAAATCTTTTAAGAATTTAAATTTTGTTAAGATTACTTGTAAAGCTACTGCTTATTTTTTGATCATAAATAAAAATATTAATATTAGAATACACATGTTTTTGTTTTCTATAATAGCTAAATTGCAGATTATTACTTTGTTTTTAGAATATATTCTAGCCTTTTGTACAATAATTGTTTACTAAGATAACTATACAGTTATTAATACTTGTGGTTTAAAATTTAATATTATTATACTGGACTTTTGAAAAATTTACTGAATAGAAAAATATATATTGCTAATTTAATAAACAATAAAAGTTTTTTGGTTAGATAATTAAAAGTTAAGAATTATTTTAAGATTCTAAACAATAACAGAATTAATTTGTTAGTAGATAAAATCACTTAATTTCTCTTTTTTTGCTATGTAAAATATACAAATATTTTATTGAAGTTAAAAATATAGTTGTTTTTAGCAATATTTATCACTTTGTTTATGATTTATACAGATTAATTTTATGTGCTTAATAGAAAGCTGGCTTTAATTAGAATGCAATTTTTGGTTTACTAATTTAAATTATAAACTGGTTTTTAACTGCATAAATATAATACTTTAATTTACATATATTGTTTAAATTTACTTATAAAAAATTGGCCAATTTTTATATTTACTTAATAAAGTTATATATAAAAGACTGCTGATTATAATTAAAAAAAATTGTTTAATAAAACATATTTAGATATTTTGTATTTGCTATGTAATAAAATAAAACTATTAAATTATGTGTTTGTTTATTTTAAAAATGCTAATGTTTATAAAAAAATACTTTTTGAATTTTTAAACTTTGAAAATTGTTGTTAAATATCTGTATTTTTTTTTACTTTACTGTTTTATAAACTTTTCTTTGTATTTGTTTAATATAAATTTGTATACAATAGTTTACAAGAGTTTTGTATTAAAAAAATAAGTTTTAAAAGCTATTTTAATATTTAAAAATAAAAAAGTGTTATTTAACTGTTTTGAAATTTGTAAAATATTTGGTAAAGTTATATTATTTAAGAATTTGGCTTTTTAGATTTAAATATAAAGTTAATATAAAAAAACCAGTCTAATTAGAAATAACAATTTGGTTTCTAATTTGTTATATAAAATAAAAAAGAAGCTTTCAAATAATATGATTTGTATATTAAAAGTTATTAAGTTTTTAACATTTAGTTTTAATAGACATAATTTGTGCTTTTTTTTTGGTTTAAAAAGTAAGATTTCAATTTATATAAATATATTGTAATATTTTATTTGGTTTAAGTAACTGATTATATGTAGTAAAAGTGTAAATTGTATATAATGTGAATCTCTTAATTTGGTTTTTTATACTAAATAATAGTTGAGATTTATTTATAAATAAAAAAAAAAATTTGATTAAATTAAACTAAATTAAACTTTAAATATTATTTAAGTTTAGTTTAAATTATAAATTAAATTTAAAATAAACCAAATTTTTAAAGTTTATAAACTTGTTTAAGTTTAATACAATTAAAAAATTATATTTTTTATATTATTTATTTTTTAATTATTATTTTGCTTAATATTTATAATTAATTAAAAATATATATAAAATTAAATATATATAAACAACTTTATTTTTTAACTTATTAAAATAAACTTATTAATTGTATTATTTAATGTTATTAAAAATTTAAAATTTAAAATAATAGAATTTGATAACTTAAATAATTTAAATATTAATATTTTTAATAAACATAGTTTTTAGAATAAATTATAAAATTATTTTAATAAGTTTAAATAAACAAAAAAAAATAGATAAATATATAATTTTAAATATGTATAAATTATTTTTTATAAATTTATAAGTACTAATAAATTTTTATAATATTATTTAAAAACTTTCTATTAAAAAGCATATATTATAATAAAAAATATCATAAAAAAACAAAATATTTAAAAAAATTGCAAGTTAATTAACAAAATAATTTAATAAGTTAAATTATTAATCTAACTAGAAAATTATTTTATTTTTTGTAATAATTATTATTAATATTAATAATAAAAAATTTTGTAATATAATTGTTATCTGGCTTATTAACTGTTAATAATTATTTGTTATAGTAAAAATTTCTGAATTAATTAAAATATTTTAATATTTAAATGCTATTTTATAATTTATTTGTATTAATATAATTAAAAATAAAATTATAATATTTTATACTTTGAATAAACAAAAATTAAAAATAATTACTATTTTTATTATAAAATATTTTTTTTATTTTACTTATACTTATAATATAATAAATATATTTAAGTATTATTAAATACAAATTTTTTTTTTCATTAAATCTTTAAATATTTTTTAATAACAAAATCTTTATTTTTATTATTATTTATTATATTAATAATAATAATAACAATAATTAATTTTGTTTTAATAAGTAAATAATATGATAAAATAAATATTAAAATATTATAAAATTATATTAAATATACATATGTATATCTTCTGTATAAATTTGAATTAGTTAATAATCAATAATAAAATCGGCATATTATATAGCAAATTAATATTATTTAAAACTTAAAAATATTATAATACTAATATTATTAAAAATTGTGTTTTTAATATTAATTTAAATTGGTTTTTATTATTGTTTTAAAACCAAATTTTTAATATTAATATTATTTAAGACTTAGAATTATTATAGTATTTATATTATTAAAAACTATATTTTTTTTATTGTTTTAAAACCAAATTTTAATATTAATATTATTTAAAACTTAGAATTATTATAGTGTTTATATTATTAAAAATAATATTTTTTAATATTAACTTAAGTTAGTTTTTATTATTGCTATAGAATTAAATTTTCAATATTAGTATTATTTAAAACTTAAATTACTATAATATTTAAATTATTGAAAATCACATTTTTTTAATATTAGCTTAAATAGTTTTTATTATTGTTTTAAGCCAAATTTTTAATCAAAAAAATTAAAAAAACAGTTTAAAAAAGAATTATACTTATCTTTTTTTTATATAATTTTATTATTATTTTATTAGTTATTAAACCAATTTTTTTTAACAACTTTTTGTTATTATTTTAAATAATATTGCAAATAATAATACTTTTATAAAAAAAATAAAAAAAAAATTAAAAGAGAAAAACATTTAATAAAACTCAAAATATCTTTAATTTTAATACTTTAATTATATATTTAACTTAATAATACAAATAATTCTTAATAATATAAAAAATAATATTTTTTATACATTTGTTAAAAATTCAAACCAATATAATAATTTAAAAATTTTAATAAAGTTATAAATTATTTAATTAATATAACATAATAATAATTTTAAAAAAGTAATAATAGATATAATAACAAACACTATTTTATAATAACAATAAATACCAGCTTATAATAAAAATAAATATCAAATTAAGATATTAAAAAAATATATTACAATATGTTTTTTTATAAAAATATTAATATGTAGTTTTAATATTAAAAAAAATTATCTTTTAATCTTACTAACTTTTAATTTTTAATTTACTACTTTAATTATTTTTTAATTTTTATGTAAAAAAACTTCTTTTTCTCTTACTTCCAAAAAACCCCAAAAAGTATTTTTTCAATAAAGAAGTTTTTATTTTTTCTTGCTATCTCTTGCAAACATTTCTCAATCAAATAATCTTTTTGTGGTAAATCTGACTGCTGTTTCAAATAGTGTTATGTCTAAGAAGAAAATGCCCATAGGGGTTCTTCATGGTCCTGTTGAGAGTTTTTTCTTCCAGAAAAAGAGAGTTTCTGTTGGTAATATCAAGCATTCTGGAGATAAAAAAGATATCTTTTTAGTCAAACCTGATCCTAGTTATAGTATATATTCAGATATAAACAGTATATTTGGCAATAATAGGGATGATAATATTTCTTTTGGTGTTGACAATAGTTTTTTTTTGGTTCAGCAACAAACATCTCTAAAGCTAAAAAAGTAATTATTAATCTGGTTTGTGGCTTCCTTCTTGGCTTAATTGATTATAACATGGAAGAAAATGATGGGTCCTTCCTTCCCTCTCTTAAAATTTTTCTTGAAAAAAAATGGGTTGACCCAAAAATTGTCAAATCTTAAGTTAAAATATTCATTAGAAAGTCTTCTGTTCTTGATATTAATCTTAGTGCTGTAGAAGGAAAATCAGTAACAGCAAAGACTTAATTCATCAGAAAAAATTTTTCATCAGTCAATGGTTTTGAAGAGGCCACTACTCTCTCAAAATTTGAAAAAATTATCTGTTCTACCTTTACTTTTGAAGAAAACATGGAGATAGCCACATTATTGGCCAGAAAAAAAGGGATCAACGTAAACAGTAATCTCAAAAAACAAGGAATTTATTCAGATCAGGCCATAATAATAAAAGAAATTCTCATGAATATGCCAAAGAAGATAATTGTCATTGCAGTTGCTAAATTTAGAGAAATTATATCAATCAAAATTCAACTAATTAGATTATAACAGAAGGCTGTAGTGGAATTTGCCGAATTAGATCAAGCTAATTTGTTGGTCTCAAGATAGTTATTCCTGATTGGGAAAAATTCAATGCATGTGGCCAAGGCTGTGGATAATTGGGAAATCTGGTGTCTAGAGATCAGTTCAGGGCACTGTTGTTTACATTGCCAATAGGAACTACAGCTCATAATTTGGGTAATCTTTTAGAAAGAACTGGTGGAAAAACTTACTTCATTAATTGTTCACTAAAAACTGGCAACAGAACCTACTGTACTGTTGTTTGTTTCAAATCTGATAAGGCATTGGAGTCTGCTTTTTGCATGGAGCTGATTATTGGTGGTATTAAATTTTCTTGGACAAAAATGAATCTGGCTTGGTGTAAAAAATGTGGGAAATTTGGTCATTTTGCTTTGGAATGTGATGTACTAGTTATATCTCCTTCTAAGCTTTCAAGACCATTTAAAAGGGTTGCTTCTAATGAACATTGTCTTTAGTTAGCAAAGTTGTATAAGAAAAAAAGTGTTCCAATATCTTGCCCTGCTGTCTTTGGTGGCAAATCTTGGGCCCAAGTAGTCTCACTTGCTGGTTGTTCTAATAGTTTTCGGCCTATTTCTGGTTTTAGTCCCCCTTTCTCTGGTGTCTTGAGTTTGAATAGTGATCTCTCTCTGGTTTCAGCTGGTAACTTATCTTTAGGTGTTTGTCTGGCCTCTTTGGAACACTCCTTAGAGCTCTTGGTAGATCAAGTTTTCAGTATTTTGAAAAAGTTAATTTCTGTGGAACTGGTACTGTTAGTACTCCCTTTTTGTGCTTCCTTTCCAGCCATTCTTACACTTTTGGTATTGCATTTGAATGTGAATATAACTTTTAATAGTGTGTTAACACTGTTTGCTCCTCTTTTTTTGGCTGCTAGTAATATAGTCTTTAACCTTAGCTCAAATAGTTCTAAGATTCTGATGTCTAAGGTGGATGGTTTATAATCAAAAATAGTAGCTTTAAAGGTCTCAATTAGTTTAGTATTAGAAAGATTAGATTATTTGTGTTCTGGTTTGGGTTCTTTGGCTCTTTTTACATCTTAATAAATGATTTGATGTGAAAAGTAGCTATGTGTAATATCAGAGGCATGAACAATCCTACCAAATAGGAAAATATTATTTGCTGGCATAAAGATATAGGCAACATGATTTCTGTGGTTACTGAAACAAAGTTGAGAAACAAAGTTCATCCATGGATCATGAATAAGTTTGATAGTGTCTGAGTGTTTACTTCTGGTTTGGAGTTTGGTTACTTGGATTCAGACATAGCCATAATTATAAATGTTTCTCTAGCACAGCATGTGTATAAAGTTTCTAAAGTGCTAGGTCGACTCATTTCTGTGAAGTTACTTTTCAAGAACAAACTCTCAATGACAATTTTGGGCTTATACATGGGTGCTACTTTGAAAAAGAGACTGGCTTATTTACATGTTGTCAATTTAATAGTGGCTAAGACTTTAAATAACAGTACTTTTGTTGTTTTTGGTGGAGACTTTAATGAGAATAATTCTGGCCACAGTGTAAGCTTTAAGAAATTTTTGGACCTGAGTTTGCTTAATTCTTTACGAGGTTCTTTTTTGCACAAGCTTTTCATATGGTCTAATTCAAGAGGTGTTCAAAAGTGTATAGATTTTATTCTAATTAGTAATAGTCTTTGCAGTTTTTCTTTCAACCAACAGATTTATTGTCTAGTTGAATTCTTTGATTCTGATCATTTGGTCATGGCAGTGGACATTGGTTTGGGGGGCCTTCCCAGTTCTCAGCTTAATTTAGTATGCAAACAGACTACAAAAGATAAGTGGAAATACAAAGTCAGCAACATTAGTAAGGAAGTTTGAAAGAAGTTTAGGAATTTGTCTTTGGCTACTGCTTTAATAACTGCTGACAGCTTTAAATATTACAAAAACAAAGGTGACATTAATGGAATATGGACACTGCTTTATCAAGTGGTGTGCTTTGTAGTGAAAGCCACTTTAATGAAAACATGATCTAAGGATGGTGGGTTGGTTAAATCTGCTGTATCTTCTAGATTTCACAAGTTAAAACTGTTGGTGGCAAAAATTTTAGAAGCATATAAGTTAGGAAATTTGGGAAAATTTCAGGTTTTGGTCAATAAATGGGTTGACTTGGACTTTAACCAGACTGTGAAATTCAAGAGATTTTTGGATATTGGTTATGACAAAGTGTTGATTGAACAATTACTAACATGTTCTAAGAAATTCTATAGATCTCATAAGTTTTCAGATTCCAAAGCAACTGAAGATTTTTAAATTAGAGCAGTTATTGCTAAGCATATAGAAGCTTTTGTAAACAATAAGGGTCAAATGATCAGGAGTGTGTTGAAAAAGTCTTTTAGAAAAGTTATATTGGATTATTTGGTTAATAATGAAGATTTGGTTTTAGAGCCAGACTTGGTCAAAGACAAAGTGGATTCAATTATAGAAAATTGGACCAGAAAGCACACAGTTAAATTTTTTATTCCTTCCCATTGGCAAAGACAATTTGCATTTCTTGATTATGTTAATAATGATGTGTTTTCTGGTGTGATGAAGCAAATTGATTCCGATAAGTTCTTGTCAGTAATCAAGAATCTTCCAAATGGCAAAGCTGCTGGATTGTCTGATATCTTTAATGAATTGTGGAAGCACTATAACAAGTTTGTTCTGGTCATTCTTCTCTGTTTATTCAACTTGTATTTAGTATGTAAATTCATTCCTAATGTTTAGAAAGAAGTCTGGGTATTAATAATTCTGAAATCTTATAAGTGGGAAAAAGTTTTAATGAACACCAGACTTATTGTTCTTATTGAGACTGCTAAGAAAATTCTCTTAAAAATTCTGTCTGATCATATTTTGAAGATTTACAATACACATAATGTTCTGCATAATAATAATTTTTCAGTTTTGAGGGGCATTTCTACTCAATCTCCTATCTTTGTGGTAAGATTTGTTGTAAAAGATGCTTTGAGAAAAGGCAGAAAAATCTGGTTGGTTCTTTAGAACATACACAAGGCTTACAATTTTGTAGACTAGTTGCATTTGAAAAAGAGTCTGGAGAAAATTAAGATGTGTGAAAAGTTTGTTAAATTTTTTGGCCATATTTACAATAGCTGCATGAATAGGGTTATGATAGACTTTGGCTTGTCTAAAAGTTACAGAGTTCATGATAGTCTGGACCAGAATGAAGTTTTTTCTCTTCTGTGGAGAATCTTTTACGATTTTTTATTGTGTAAAGTCAAGAAGCATGAATTGCTTTTTGGGTATCAAGTTGATTCTAAATTTGTGGCCAAAATAGGCAGAATTGAGTTAAACACTGATCTGATTTTATATTTGGCTGCTGGCACTTTTGTGGATGATACCATTTGGGTTGGCAATTGTCACACAGCAACACAGAACATTTTGAATATTACTAGCAAGTTTTTTGATTTATTAGATATATTGATTAACACAGATAAAACAGTTATTATTCCTATCAACCTGAAGACCAGTAATATTTTTTTGGAAGTTAGTGGATCTCCAATTTTAATTGCAAAGACTGGTGAGGCTTATTAGTATTTGGGCATTTTTCTGTCAACTAAAAGTCTTTCTGGTCCAAGTTTGAAGAAAGCAAATTTGGATGTGAAGTTTTTTTTATCCATAATTTTACATAAAGCTATCTCAGACAAGCAGTTCTCTTATTTAGTTTTGGTTGTTTTACAGCTTATAATTGAATACAAAACTCAGTTTAGTTTCATCAATTAGGACACATGTAAGAAATGAGATCATATAATTAGAAAGAAGCTAAAGTCTAAAGCCAATTTGTCTAAAGATTTTCTTAATGAGGCTGTGCACTATCCATCTTTGTACAATTTGAAACCTTTCGAGCAAGTTCAAACAGAGAAAAAAATGACATTAGTATTGCAGTTTGTTAATAATAAAGAAATAATGGATCAGCTTTTTGAACATAGGTCAGTGTTACAGATAATTATTTGGGGTCTTAAATCAAATAACAAACCTGTAACTTGGTGCTTAATTGATATAATGTTGTTGGTAATATCTGAAAATTTTGTTGATCTGAAGGTTTTGGTTGAGTTTTTTGTATAATGAACAGAGATTCATTATGGTTGGTTTTAGTTGATTTCTCAAGTTGTTTTTTTAATTTCTGTTTTCAGTGTGGTGGCTGGTTTAATCTGATAGTCGTGCTCTTCTGATAAGCTATCCATTAATATATATAATTCTACCCTTATTTCTGGGTCTTTTACCAGACTATCTTTGACATTAATTATTCAGTGCTTAATTTCTTTAATCAGTAGTAAATCAACAAACAAAAAAAAAAATAAAAGAAAAAAAAATAAAAGAAAATAAATGAAAAATGAAAAAAAAATGAAAAAAAAATAAGAAATTAGTATTCTGTCAATAGCTGTAATCGAAAACTATTGTTCTAGTATGATTAAGTATTGGATTTTATTAACATAAAGTATTGATAAATAGAAGAGTAATTATATTTTCAAACAAACAACAATAACATAGATTTGAAGAATTGGAGAAATTTTTTATTTATATAATTATATTTTGGTTGATAGCAACTATCTTTGAAATAAGAATTAATAAATAGAGAAGAAAGAGGATTGTTCTAAATTAATAAAACTCTATTGAATTCTTCTGAAATTGTTTTTTCTGCTTTTAATACTCTCACTATATATATATAATTTATGTTATATAAGATTTCTTGAATTCCTCAATTCTCTAGCTAGAAATCCTGAAATTCCAGAAATCCTGCAATTCCTTATACAGAAATCTTAGAATTCTGGAATCTTGCAATTTCTCATATGAGAATCCTAAAATTTCTGGAATTCTGCAATTCCTCTAAGAGAAATTCTGGAATTCCACATTTATTATATCTCCTTTTGATTGGTTAATTTATATGCTAATATACTTCTTATATTCTATGAATAACATTATTCCCTCTTTTAATATTGAGCTCCTGCAAAATCTTCTAAATTTTTTTTGTATTAATGTTGTTGCTGTAATTTCTATTGCTATTTGTAAATCTAATTTTATACATGACTGGAGTTTTTAACTATAGTGGTCTGTTCAGAATATCTACATTCAAATCTTGCATCTGTATTATGTACATGTTCAGACATAATGCCTTCATTATTATTACTGAATTTAGTTAATTTTTGCTCTATTGTAAGATCTAAAAGCATGATATATTGTTTAGTGTTTGAAGCAGAATTTGAATTGTTGTTGGCAAAGTTTGAATCATTGTTGTCATTTAGTAAAGTTTGAATTGTTGTTGTTATCAGTGGAGTTTGAATTATTGTTATTATTAGTGCAGTTTGAATTAGAATTAAGTTCTGATTTCAATTCTCATTTGTTCTTGCTGATTGGCTCTTCTTCGAATATATGATACATGGAAGTGGATTGTAACTATATTCTAATATTCTGACTTAGAGCCATCAAGTGAGTTTTGCTGATTTATTGGTACTGTGAAAATTAAGTTTTATTGGGCTATCAAAGATAAATTTCCTTGTATGATAGTGGGATTTGGAATTTATTGGACTTCGAATGTTTGGGTTTTTTAATAATTCCCAGAGTTTGAATTGCTAAAGGTTTAATGAGTTTTATTGACAATAAGTTTTTTTGTATAATAGCAGAGTTGAAATTATCAGGTTTTGAATGTTTGGGTTTTTTGAATAATTGGGTCTTGAATAATTGGAGTTTTAACAAGTTTTAACAAGTTTATTAAAGATAAGTTTCAAATGTTCAGGGTTTTAATGATCAGGTTTTGAATAAACAAAGTTTTAATTTAATGAGTTTTAACAAATTTATCAATGGTAATTTTTGAATGTTTGGGGTTTTAATAATTGAGTCTTAAATAATCAGAGTTTTAATTTAATGAGTTTTTAACAAATTTATCAATGGTAATTTTCAAATGTTCAAAGTTTTAATGATTAGGTCTTGAATAATCAAAGTTTTAATTTAACAAATTTATCAAAAATAAGTTTCAAATGTTCAGAGTTTTAACAATCAGGTTTTGAATAAATGAAGTTTTAATTTAACAAGTTTTTAACAAATTTATCAACAGTAATTTTCGAATGTTCAGGATTTTAATAATTGGGTCTTAAATAATTGGAGTTTTAATTTAATGAGGTTTAATGAGTTTTTCAAAGGTAATGGTAAAATAAGGATTTTGCAAATTTTAAGTGATTTTTTTTTGTTTTCTCTTGGTCTGCCACTTTCTTATATAGTTGTTGCTGGTGCTGGTTTTCTGTTGGATTATATCTCACAAGAAGCACCAAATGTTATAGATGATTATTTGGGATTTCAAATCAAATAACAAACTTGTAACTTGGTGCTTAATTAATATAATGTTGTTGGTAATATCTGAAGATTTTGTTGATCTGAAGGTTTTGGTTGAGTTTTTTGTATAATGGACAGAGATTCACTATGGTTGGTTTTGGTTGATTTTTCAAGTCATTTTCCCAATTTCTGTTTTCAGCATGGTGGCTGGTTTAATCTGGCAGTCATGCCCTTCTGGTAAGCTATCTATTAATATATATAATTCTACCCTTATTTTTGGGTCTTTTACCAAGCTATCCTTAATGTCAATTACTCAGTGCTTAATCTCTTTAATCAGTAGTAAATCAACAAACAAAAGAAAAAAAAATAAAAAAAAATAAAAAAAAATAAAAAGAAAAGAAAAAATTAGTATTCCGTTAATAGCTGTGATCAAGAGCTATTGTTCTAATATAGTTAAGTGTTGGATTTTATTAACATAAAGTGTTGATAAATAGAAGAGTGATTATATTTTCAAACAAAAAACAATAACATGGATTTGAAGAATTGGAGAGATCTTTTATTTATATAATTTTATTTCGGTTGATAGCAACTATTCTTGAAATAAGAGTTAATAAATAGAGAAGAAAAAAAATTGTTCTAAATTAATAAAACTCTATTGAATTCTCCTAGAATTCTTGAATTCTCTTGGTATTGCTTTTTTTGCTTTTAATACTCTTACTATATATATATAATTTATATTATATAAGATTTCTTAAATTCCTCAATTTTCTAGCCAGGAATTCTGAAATTCCTGGAATTCTGCAATTTCTCATACAGGAATCTTGGAATTCTGAAATCCTGCAATTTTTCATATGAAAATTCTGAAATTCCTGGAATTTTGCAATTTCTTTGAGAGGAATTCTGGAATTTCACATTTACTACATCTCTTTCTGATTGGCTAATTTATATTCTAATATACTTCCTATATTTTATGAATAACATCAGCTTTTTGAACATAAGTCAATGAATTTGCAAGTTTTGGGCTAGATACTTCGAAACTCTTTTCAGTTTTTTGTTAAGTTAATGGTTAATTTAGTAAACAATTTCTTGGTTAGTGTTACTAAAATTTTTTTGTGTAATGAGATTTTCTTGGTCAATGACTCGTCCAATGCTTTTTGTCTTAAGCATAGCTTTTCTGTTTTGGATATTTTAGGTCAGTCACTATATCTTCAGTTTTGCAGATTACTGAAGCAATTTGAGATTATTTTTGTGGATCAGTTTTTGAACAACCATGGTGAATGTTTTAATTAAAAGAATTTTTGTTGTTGGAAATGATTGGATTCTAAAAGTTCAGTCTTCATTTGATTCACACTAATTTCAGAGTTTGTTAAAGATGGTGGTCTGGTCAAAGGTCCTCTTTCTATTTTTAGACACTATTCCAATCAAAATATTTCTAATACAGACAGTATTGGTGTTATTTACTCTAGTTTGAAAAATGCTTTTTTGCCTGAGATCTTGATTTATGTTAATGGTTTTGTTAAAAACTTTGGTACATCTAGTACTGCTAGAGGGACTGCCACCTATTTTTCTGATCTGAGTTTGCATGTAAAAGTGGAGGTTTATGGTTTGTTATCATCTATCTTGGCTGAAATACAGACTGTTGCTTTGACTCTTAAGTATATTCTGGCTTTTTCTAAAGTTACAGTTTTTTCTGACAGTTAGGCTTTTTTAGATGCTTGTCAGACTAAATTGAAATTGGTGGCTCCTGATTTTCACAACAGGTGCTGGATAGAGCACTATCATATTAGCAATTTAGTCAAATGTAGAAATATTTTTGTTACTTGAGCAAAAGTAAAGGGTCATTCTGGTGTATTGGGTAATGAGTATGCTAATAGGTTGGCTAATCTGACCACCACATTGGGGCTTGTTTTTTCAGCAAATGTCAAGGAAAAATTTTTGATGGCAGATGGTAAGAATTTCTGGCAATGCATATTGTTTTGTTAAAACAACAAATGATACTGTTAGGCATTTTCGATGGGAATTTAAACCAGGTTTGAGTGTTATGAATTATTTACAAGTTGGTAACATTAATTGGGTTTGTACTGCTTCAGTCTGGCACTCTGATTCCTATATGTTCACTAGATATACAAGCAAAGCCACTTTTGGCTTGTACACATATTTGATAAAAGCTTTGCACAGAAGGCTGTTTGTGGCTGTTAGAAAGTGCTTGTATAATAGCAGCTATCCTAGTGTTTTGTGTGTGTATTGTAAGGAGGTAAATTTTTCAGATCATAGTTTTGTTTATGGCTTAGACTTTTTGATGTATTAAGGCTTATTGAGCAAGCATTCCTCTTTTTGGAAGTCTCTAACTAGTACAATCTTGTTATTATCTGTGGTTTTTCAATCTTTAGCTTTATCTGCTTCTGATGTTAGACTTTATACAATTTTATACAAGGGGTTCATATTTGAGAATTGGTTGGTAGAAACTAAGACCTCTTTTGAAAATACTAAGTTCATGACATATAATCTAATTAAGTTTGTTTGGGATGTGGTTACTGGCCATAGGAAGTAAATCTGAATGCTTAATTTAAAACTTTGGACTGATATAAAGTGTCAAGAATTGATACATGTCAATGAATCTGTATATAATATTGTTTGGGGTCTTTCTATTAAGATTTCAAGTAGTGTTGCTTATTTGCTAAGAATTGAGAAAGATCATGCCACCAATTTTGGTCTAAGTGTTGGCTGTCTGTTTTTTGCTGGTGCTGCTAGCAAAATTATAGTTAATATAGTTGTGTAGTATAATCAAATGCTTTTTGTTGTTTTTTTTTTTAGAGATATGATACATGTTTTAACAGTAAGTGGTGAAAAAGTTTGGTGATATCTGAGAATTCTTTAATAAACTGATAATAGTATTCAGTCAGTTCTAAGAATCTTCTCAGTTTTCATAAGTTAGTTGGGACTAAAAAATCTCTAACTTTTTGTACTTTGTTTGGATCAAATTTGACTTTATCTTTGCCAATCAAATGTTCTAAAAATTTTAGTTTTTTCTTTTCAAAGAAGCATTTATCTAGGGTTGAATTTTAGTTTTGTGTCTTAGAAGTGCTTAAAAACTTGTTGGAAATAGAGTAGATAATCATTGAAAGTTTCAGAAAACACATTAATATCATTCAAATATACTATGACTGATTTTCACAGGATTTCTCTATATACAATATTTATTAGCCACTGAAAAGTAGTGGGAGCATTACAAAACCCAAAAAACATCATATTAAACTCAAAATTCTCATCTTGTATAGTAAATGCTATTTTTTTTTTGTTCTTTGAATCTATTTTGACTTGGCAATATCCACTGGCAAAGTCTAATAATGAGAACTATTTTTTATTTCCCAAATTGTTTAGAATTTCTTAAATAAGAGAAGTGAAATAATTATCTTCTTAAATGACACTATTTAGTTTTCAATAGTCCATGCAGAACCTTATCTTCCCATTTTTCTTTATGACTAATACAACTGAAAAGAACCAAAGATTTCATAATTTTTTGATCAGACTGTTGTCAAACATTTGTTGTACTTCTTGCTTAATTAGATTATTGCTGAATAGGAGTACTTAGTAGATCTATTGTTTAATAGGTCGAGTGTTTTTTATGTTAATCTGGTGTTTCATGATATTAGTACATCTAAATTCATTTTTGTTGGCAAAAACATTGGCATATTAGTTTAGCAGAACTTTGAGTTGTATCTGTTGTAACATGCTCAAGTTTTTCAAGTTTAGTTTGTTGATTTTTCTGGTGTAAACAGATAACTTTTTTTTAACAGGTCTCATACTTGTAAAATAATGTCACAAAATCAAAATAATTGTGCAAAGTCTGAAATAGGTTGAAGTTTTTCTGGATTCTAAATGTCTGGAGATATGAAACCAATAAGAGTTTCTTCTAGGATTTTGATGGTATTTTCTATGTAATTGTAGATAGAAATTTTTAAATGGTTATAAGCTTTAATTGGTATATACAGATTGGTTACATTGGCTAAAAAACAGATCTTGGGGTTGGCTTTGAATAATATGACTTGATTCTGGATTTTTCAATCTACTTTAAGAATATATTATCTATATAAAGAGATAAAGATAACTGTATTAGTGTAGATAAGTTTTATTTGATTACTGTTTTTTTCTATAAAATTAACTAGTATGTTTTTTCATGCATTTGATCCAAACTTATTGATTCTTTGGGCAGTAAGACCCAACTTTTTTCATGTTGTAACTGAAGCTAGTTGTAATATTTTCACAAAGAATAGAAAGATAGCTTGAACAATCTTTTTTTGTGATTCTATTTTGTAGAATCTATCTGAATTGTTTTGTAGTATTATAATAATGTTTCTAATATAACTGGCATTAATGATTCCTCTTTTTACATTGATTTTTTTCTTTGCAAGATTAGATCTAAATACTACTTGTACTATTGTACTAACAGAAATTTCTAATGCTATTTTAAGATCTATTGCTACAAGGAAGTGTGAGACTATTATTACAGATAAATTTTCAGAGTATCTTAAATCAAAACTAGCATCAATGTTATATGCTTTTTCAGAACATATTTCTTTATTATTGTTACTATACCACTTTAATTCTAATTCTTTGGAAAGATCAGAATAAGTAAGGTATTGTTTTACTTTGGTAGTTTTCTTTAACTCTTGAAATAATATGTCCTTGATAGATAATTCATATTTTTTTTTGGATTTTGTTAATTTTGTAATAGGATATAATATTTTTAAAAGTGGATTGAATAGGAGATTACACTCATTGCAATACTGAAAATAGCATAAGATCAGACAATAATTATACAGCTTTGTATTAAGATCAGCTAGTCTTTGTTTTTATTCTTTTCAAATAGAAGCCAGTTCCTAATTGATCTTAAAATGCATCCAGATTATCTGTAAAAAAATTATTTGTGACATAATTAAGTTTATTATATTCAGGCATAAATAAGTTCTTATTAATTTCTCATATTTCATGGAGTGTAATATCTTTAGCTTTTGCACTTGCTATTCTCCAGATTTTATGCTTATTATGTGAATAATTCTTCAATTATATTAGTGTCTATCTCCAGATATCTTTAATTAAAGTTTTTTTTTGTATCCAATTATTGATCAAAATTGTGTATTAACATGCTTTATTGTATGTTTCTTTTCTGCCAAGTATATTATTTCAAAATTCTTCATCTGGCAGGATTTCTCCACATGTGAAACATAATGTATATTTCCATTTATCTTGTTGTTTTGGTCATTTAAATTTTTTTAATACACAAGATCTACAATAATATTTGGTGGCAGTGGGTCATTTTTCATTATCTCCAATACATGTGTCTATAAAAGATAGCTTTTTTTTACAATTAACACAGATTAGTTTTGGGAATCAATAGTTTTGATGTTTTTGATTTGGAACTTTATATACTGTTAACATTAACTGAAGTTTTTCTTTAACTTTTTTTTTGTTTTTTTCTTTCTAACTGGGAAGTGGTGATAACTCTGTTCTGTAGTTATTAGTCCAGAAAACTTGATAGGTTTTTAAGATTGGCTGATTAATGAGTTCTTTAAATTTGATTAAGAGTTGTTCTAAAGTTTCTATTTTGAAGTGTTCATATATGGCTGGTACTCTGGCATGGCACCTGTTAAAGGTGATTTGAATTTTCTGGGTATTCCAGTCCAGCATAATATAAGCTTTAGTTAACCAGTTATTTTCTATAAGGGCCTGGTATTATGTGGCTTCCATGATGAGAACTTTAGTAGATATTTATATTCTGCTAAATTTAAAGAGAAAATTATCAATTTCTCCAATGAGAGTTTTAGTGTTTTTATATGCTGTAATAATATAAACAATAGCCACTTGATCTACTTGGCAATCTAATTGGTCTATAAGTTGTTTTGTAATTATACTACCTGTAGATCCACTGTTGAGAATTAGTTTAATGTCTATGTTTTCAACTCTGATATCAGCGTACATAGCTATTATTGGTTTGTTTTAATTGATAACAGCTTTACTAAAAAGATTGATTGTTTCCAGGCTGTTTATGTCGAAAGAAAATATAATAGCCAGAATGATATCTTTTGTAATGGTGTTACAGATGATTATTTGGGGTTTCAAATCAAATAACAAATCTGTAACTTGGTGCTCAATTGATGAATGGTGTTGCTAATATCTGTAGGTTGTTTGTATCTTAATGTTTTGGATATTTGAAGATTTGTTGTAGAGTTTCTTGTATAATAGACAGAGATTTAATAGCTGTTTTCAGTAGTCTCCCGGAATCGCAATTCCATTGAATTTCTTTCTTAGTGTGGTGGCTGGTAATCTTGGCAGAGATGCCCTTCTGGTAAGCTATTGTTATGGGTGATTATTTGGAGTTTCGAATCAATAACAAATCTGTAACTTGGTGCTCAATTGATAAAGTTGTTGATAATATCTAAAGGTGTTGTTATCTGAAAGGTTTTTTGTTGAGTTCTTTGTATAATGAACAGAGATATAATTGATGGTTTTATCTATAGCTTTCTGAAATGCCAGTTTCATCAAATTTTTTTCTCAGCGTCATGACCAGTAATCCTCTTGGTAAGTTATCCTCAAATCTATGAGTGTTCTACCCTTGTTTCATGGGTTTTTTACCAGTTCCTATAATGTCTGTATCTCAGCACTTAATTCTTAATCAATTTAGTAAAATCAATAAAATAACAAAAGAAAATAAAAAAAAATAAAGAAGATAAAGAAATGAATAAAAGCAATTACAAGTTAGTATTCTGTCAATAGCTGTGATCAAGAGCTATTGTTCCAGTGTGATTAAGTATTGATTACTATCAACATGGAGTGTTAATAGTGGAGAGTAAATTGAGATGATGAATAATTATTTATTAATATTTTTGGAATGGAAGGTTTTCTAATTAAGGAATTCTGTCTTTTCTACTTCTAGCATTACTGCTATATATACATAATTGAGATTCTTCAATTCTTCAATTCTTCACACCAGAAATCCTGGAATTCTGGAATCCTGTGATTCTTTGTACGAGAATCCTGAAATTCTTGGAATCCTGTGATTCCTCTTGAAAGGAATCCTAGAATTCCATATTTACTATGACTACTTCTGATTGGCTAATTTATGCTAATATATACTTCCTATATTTTATGAGTAACACTATCCTTAAATTCTTAATTCCTATACTCTTTCCTTTGAGGTCTTTTACCAGGCTATTCTTGACATTAATAATTTAGTGCTTAATCTTCAATTAATTAGTAAAACAAAGAAATAACAAAATAAAAGAGAAATAAGCCATGGCAATGAATGTTAGTATCCTGTCAATAGCCATGATCAAGAGCTATTGTTTCAGTGTAGTTAAGTGTCAATTACTGTCAACATAAAATGTTAATAGTGGGAAGTAGATTTGCGATAGTAAATAATTATTTATTAATATTTGTGATGTGAAAGGCTACTTAGATTAGATCTAAACTAAGAGGTTTCTAACTAAAGGATTCTGTCTTTTTTACCTTTAGTACTACTGCTATATATACATAATTGAGATTTCTTAATTCCTTAATTGTTCACATCAAGAATCCTGAAATTCCTGGAATCTTGTAATTCCTTTTGAGAAGAATCCTAAAATTCCACATTTACTATGACTACTATTAATTGGCTAATTTATATGTTAATATATTCTCTATGTTCTATGAGTAATATTATTCTCTTTTTTTTTAATATTGAGCTCCATCAAGATCTTTCAAATCTTCTAATTCTAATTCTCTGTCTTTGAGTATTTCTTGAACTTCTTTTTCAAGAATTATTTGGGTTATTTTGTTCTGTAATTTTTCAAATTGAATATTGGTTAATTTTCCCATTTTGTTAACTGTAATGGAGTCTATTTCTGGATTAAGTAGAATTTTTGGTCTGTCTTAGAATCTCATATATAGCCAATATATGGCTCTTGTTTGTGTAGTCAAATTGTTTTTTCTCACAAACTGTTTTAGTTGTTGCAATATTGTTGTGTCAAATAATTGCTTTGTTTTATCTATGTATAGGTTTTGAATATTCAAGTGTCATTCCAAGTGGAAATAGCAAAAGTTTCTTAAAAATTCATGTATCCACCATTTTCAAGTTTCTTTGGTTAACTCTTGATATGTGGTGATACTTGTTGGTTTTTTTATTGCTAATTTTATCTTCAGAACTATTTTGTTGATAGTGTTTTCTGTTTTTCTTTGACTTTTGTATTTGGGTATTTTTCTGGTATCTCAGTATCGAATGGTTTGTTGATTGATAGTAATTTCTATATTCTGTTGTTGAATTAGTTGGAAGAGTTGTTGTGCTAGTGAGTGAATATTGTTAGTGATTTTCATTTTTCTGAAGTCTTTTGTTATATCTACCATGTCTTTATATACTCTTTTTATTGTTCAATTTTATGTGTTTGGTTCAATGATTATAATTGGTTCCAGATCTTGTGGAATCTCATCTGATTGGACTAGTATTCTCTGTATTCCTAATTGTGGAATATTACTAATAGATGGTGATACTATATGGTAATATGGTTTTAGTCAATCACCATGTACTGCTTTGGCTAAGATTTTGTTGTTTTATCTTAATTTATAAGCTTCATTTCCAAGAATTTTTTTTATATGAAATGGTTTATCTCATTTGGGGTCAAATTTTCCACTTCATTGTTTTTTTATCTTAATACAATGTAGAAATACTTTGTCTCCAATTTTGAATTCAACTGGTTTATCTGATAGTTGGTTATTATGTCTTTCTTTTTGTTTCTCTTGTGACTTTTGGATGTTATTAACTGCTTTTTGCTGTTTGTTTTCTAATATTTCTATTAAGTCATATGTTCTTCTTAACAATGTTCTTTGAAAATTCTCTTTTTTTATTGGTTCTGTTGGATATGTTTTGACTTCTATCTCAACTGGTAATGTTGCTGTTCTACCATATACTTATTCAAATAGTGTTGTTTGTGTAGTGTCTTGTTTTATTGTTTGATATGTAAATAATACTGATGGTATGATTAAATGCTATTCGTTTTGGTTTTCTTGGCTGATTTTGGCTATTGCTTTATACAGTGTTCTGTTGAACTTTTTGACTAACCCATTTGTTTGTGAATAGTATGGTGATGATAATGGTCTTTTTATTCCAAATTTTTGACTTAATTCTGCTAATGTTCTATTTACAAAGTGAGTTCCTTAATCAGATAATAATTCTTTTGGACATCTGTGTCAACAAATCAGATCTTAATAAACGAATTTAGCAATGGATTCTGCATCTGCTCTTTGGCTTTTGCTTCTGGTCATTTAGTGAGATAGTTCATGGCTACTGCAATATATCTGTTGCCTTTGCTGGTGATTGTTAATGATCTGACTAAGTCAATTCCAATGTGATTGAATGGTTGTTCTACTTTGATTGGTCTTAATGATTCACTGGGTTTTGTTCCTCTTCTTCTCTGACAAGCATCACAGTTTTGAACATACTGGATGATGTCTGAATACATTGATGGCCAATAGTATCTTTTCCTAGTTCTTTCTATGATTGTTTCTTTATGAAAATGTTCTGCTGTTGAATCTGAGTACATGTTAAACAATATTGTCTCTTTTTCCAGTTCTGTAATTATTCTTGGCTGGTCTGAATTTCTTCTGTTTTTCCAGTAAAGTATATTTTGATGATTGATAAAATATTTTGATTGTTGTTTTATGTTGTTTTGTTCTTTTTGAGATAATTTTTCCTTGAACAATTGGGTATTTATATAATGTTAAAGTTGTTGGTATTTTTGTATATTCATCTTTTATTATATTTTTGGGTTAAAATGTTTTTTTAGATTTGTCTTATTTGCAACAAACTGTCTGTATTTCCATTGTCTTTTCCTTTTTTATAATATACTGTATAATTGAATGGTGAAAGTTCTATTTTTTATTTGGCATGGTGGTCATCTCCAAATTTTTGCTTCTGAATTGAAGTCAATTTTTTGTGATCAGTGTACACCTCAAACTTTTGACTTAAGTATTCTTTTCACTTGATAACAGCTTAATAGATGGCTAAGTGTTCCAGTACTGGAGTTTCATAGTTCTTTTTAGCTGGGCTTAAGCTTCTACTGGCATAAGCTACTGGGTGTTCTTATCTATCAAGTCCTTTCTGAGATAATACTGCTTCCAATGTTTGACTAAATGCATTAGTTGTGATTATAAATAGCTTGCTATAATCTGAATAGATTAGTACTGGAGCTTAAATAAGCTTTCTTCTTAATGTATTAAAAGCTTCTTGTTGAATTCCTGTCCATTCATATTTGGTGTTTTTTGTTTGGAGTTGGTATAGTGATTGAGCTATTTTGGAAAAGTTCTTGATAAAGTGGTGGTAATATTCCACAAATCTTAAAAATGCTCTCAATTTTGTAAGATTATTTGGTATTGAAAAGTTCTTGACAGTTTTAATTTTGTCTGAATCTGTTTCGATTCCATCTTTGCTTACAACATGTTCCAAAAACTTGAGTTCAGTTTTTTAAAAGAAACATTTAGTCACATTTAGCTTTAGTCTGGCTCTTTTTAATTTTTCAAACACTTGTTGGAGATGATACAGATGATCATTAAATGTTTTTGAAAATACATTGGTGTCATCCAAATATACAACTACTGATTTCCATAGTAGCTTAGTATATACAATTCCCATTAGCCATTGGAATGTTGTTGGTACATTCATCAAGCCAAATGGCATTATTTCAAATTCAAAGTTTTCTTTCCAAGTTATAAAAGCTGTTTTCTCTTTGTCTTCTGGTTTTATGGCTACTTGCCAATAATCACTGTCTAAGTTTAAAGTTGAGAACCATTTTTTCCTTCCAAAAGCGTCAAACAGCTCTTGAATTTTTGGAGTTGGGTAGCTATTATCTTTGGTTATTCCATTCAGTTTCCAGTAATCCACATAAAAGTGGATTTTCCCATTCTTTTTTTGGATTAGTACTACTGGTAATAACCATGAACTCATTGATAGTTGAATTAACCTGTTGTCAAGCATCCGATTGATTTCTTGATAAATAATCTCATGGCTGGCTAGTGGTACTCTGTATGCTCTTTGTTTGATTGGCATTGCATCTCCAGTTTTAATCTGGTGTTGGATAATGTTAGTTCTGCCAAATTTATTTTTGCTGGCAAAGATGTCATTAAAGTTGTTGAGCAATATCTTGAGCTACATACATTGAAGTGGGTTCAAGTTTCTCATGTTCATCTGTTCCAACTGTTCTGGTTGAAGCAGATAACATTTTTCTCGTCTATATATTGTTTGTGATGTAATGTTTACATATTTGCACAGTTGTGGAAAGTCTGAAATGGTGTCTGGAAGTTGGTCTTCAATTTTTGTGATTAAGTATCTGATGATGGTTTCTGCTAGTATCTCAATAATATCTTTGGTGTTGTTGTAAATAGGAATTTTGAGATAACTATAATTCTTTGCTGATATGTGTAAGTTGACCAAACCAATTTCTCCTGATTTGCAAAGTGTTGCTTCTGCCTTAAAAATCTGAACCTGATCCTTCATTTTTCTTTTTATGACTACCATGTACTGGTTATATGGTGAAATAGAAATTAGTTGACAGGTGGAGATAATTTCTCCCTTGTCAATAATTTTTTTCTTTGCCATAATAACTGGTATATTTATTCTACTTGTTGATTCGAATCCTTGTATCCCTCTAGCCATAATTCCTAACTCTTCTCTGTTTTTTACTGATACTAATGAGCTATTTTTACCAGAGGCAGGAATATTGTCTGTGCTATTTTTTTGTTTGGCTCTATAACATAGACTTTTTTTGAATTATTTTGTAACATTGCAATAATATTTCCTACATATTCTGCATTAATTATTCTTTCTCTAATGTTAATTCCTTTTTTCATTAAACTACTCCTAAATGCTAGTTGAACCATTGTTGTTGCTAGGATTTCTAATACTATTTTGAGATTAATGCATGTTTATGAGTATGGTTCCAATTTGATGGCATCTTTCTCTGGATATCTCATATCAAACCCAACATCAGTATCATGTACATGTTTTGGCATAATACCTTCATTGTTATTGCTGAACCATTTAAGTTCTTGCTTCTTAGAGAGATTAGGAAGCATGATGTATGTTTCAGAGTTTAAATTGGAGTCCAAATTATCATAATTTTCATTGCCATTTTAAATGGAGCTAGAACCGTTATTTTTGTTGTCATTATTGTTAGAGTTTGAATCAGGATTGAAAGTTGATCCTGCTTCCAATGCACAGCTGCTAATTGGTTTTTCTTCTTCTGGAATTGTGTAGATTATGCGTGTTGGTAGATTGTAAATGAGATCACACTCATTACAATATTGAAAGTCACAGGAAATTAAGCAATGTTGATATAATCGAGTATTCAACTGCTCTAAATGCTGCTCTTGTTCTTTTCTAGTGGGTGCTAAATTTTGATTGTGCTTATGGAATTCTTCAGGACCTGTTTTCAGGTCTAGGAAAGTGTTTGGATTGGGAACCAATACAATATTGACTGGTTTTGGGGGATTGTTCTTGATTTCTAGTATTTCACTGGGTGTGGCATCTTCTATTTTGGCGTTTGCCATCTGTTAGATCTTGTTTTCATCATGTAGATAACTATCCAAACAAGAGATCACTCGGTGCCAGGCAGCAGTAACAGGTGTTCCACAACTTACTCAGTCACTGATGAGGATCGTGTATTGGCATGAAGTGTTGCACATTCCTCCTCGACCAGGAATGTCATTCCACATTCCTTTATTGAGCAATTATTCTTCACAAGTGAGACATGGTTCATTGTCCTATTTGCCTTATCACTTTGAATAGTCATACTATTTTCTGTGGCATGGCTTGCAGTAATAGTGGGTTCGCGTCCAGTAATCTTTGTCTAACATGACCCAAGCTTTCATGGAAGAAAGTTTTTTTCCACAGTCTGTGCATTTGAGAGGTATGTATGGTAGTTTTCATAAGTACTCTTTTTCCCAGCCACTAGTTGTTTCTTCTGTGGCAGTGGTTTCTTCAGGTAGGTCTTCTTCTTTTTTTTTTTTTTTCCCTTTGTTGGTTTTTTCTTATTCCCAAGTTGGCAGTTCATCTGAGCCATTGTTAGTTTTTCAGGTTTGGTTTGTGTTTTAGGTAAGTTCTTCCTTTTGTGTTCTTTTTTTGTTATTGTTTCAGAAAAGTATTAGTAGTAGTTTGTTGTGGTCTTTATCAGCCCACAATACTTGATAGGCTTCTCAAAGAGATTTGCTTATCTCTTTCTCGAGTTCTATTAATGGTGTTGGCACATTGGTGGTCTTAAAATGACTGCACATTGCTGGTGTTTGCATATGTTGGCTGTTTTGGCTGATTTGCAACTCTTGGGTGGTCCAGTTAAGTATTGCATTGGTTTTGAACAGCCAATCATTCCCAACTAGAGTTTGATATTGGGTGGCTTCCATAATTAATACTTTGATTGACACTATAATGCCATTGACCTCTATTGGGAGATTATCAATCTTGCCAATGGGAGTTTTGGTTGCTCTATCAGCAGTAATTATGTGTGCACTGGCAGCACAATCAACTCAGTGATCTAATTGGTCCATGAGTTGTCATGTAATGATGTTGCCAGCTGATTCATTATCTAAGATTAGTTTGATGGCATGACCATCTACTTTTGCATCAGTATACATAGCAGTAATTAGTTTGATGTCAAAAGCAGCTCTATTGAATAATGGAACTGGTGTGATTTCCTCAAGTTCGAAAAAAAAAATAGCTGCTAGGGATTTGTTGTTGGAGATGATTGTTGGTAGAATATTGCTGATAAGTGGCTGCTTTTGTTTAGGCTCCCTGTTGTTGGATAAGACGTTTTTTGGAGTAACTAAAAGACTTAAATACTGTTGGGCATTTGGGTTTTGGGTGTATCTGGTGCCCAAATTTTATTGTCAAGATCTTGATGGCTGGGTCGAGGAATTGGGGATTGGTTAATGGACTACCATTGACAATTTCCAGCTCTGTTGGGTCAGTCTTGGCCTTTGGGTTCCATTTTGAGGTAAGCTTTATGACAGTATTTGAATTTGTTGAGGTTGATAGATTACTTGAGGCTGTGGCTAATAGATAGGCTGGGACTGCAGTTGATAAATTATGGGTATTGTCAGCTGATAAACTGGTGGTTAATAGATTAACTGTTGTGTTATAGGTAGATAATTCGGTTGATATTGTTCTAATGATTAATTACTGATGTAATTCTGTGATTGTAGTCAACAATTAGAGTTTCAATACTAATTAGCTGATCTTAGATCACTTATCTTTTTTTGGCATTCAAATTGCAAATTTTTTTGTTTACTACAATAATGACATACATGTGTTTCTTGTTGCCATGGTTGATTAATTGATGATGCTGGATGCGATTGATTTTGGGCGCAATTTGAGTTTCCTTGATTATTGCATCATTAGAGAGATTGATAAATTGCATGATTGTTAGCTAAGTACCCTTCTAATTTCTGATTGATTAAATTACTGAATTGTTTTAATTTAGAATCCAATTCAGATAATCCATTCATTACTAGATTTATGGCTTGGGCATAGTTTACTTCGAGTTCAAATTCAAAATTTCTGGCATTTGTAACTGTGGTTTGAAGATTTGCTGGATGTATTAGGCATATGTGCTGGAGGATGCTACTGTGCAGTCCTCTAATAAATTAATTCAGAATTTGTGGCACTGTAAAATAATCAGCCTGTATGGTCTGGATTTGATGCAGATTTCTGTGAAAGTGTTTTAAGTAAGTAGTAACTGCTTTATTTTCTCCTTGTTTGATGGTGGTGAAGGTGTTGGCTAGGCAATTAATACTGTTATTATTACTGAAATATCCCAAGAATGCAATTTTAAATTCCTAGAATGTTTGTAGTTTAATGGTTAAACTTTGATATCATGAGTTGACAGTATTCTGTAAGAAATATGAGATGGTCTATAGGGCTCTCACATCATTCCATCTGTTGGCCGTGATGGCTTTTTCAATGTTGTTGAGCCATATTTGTGTGTCATCATTTTTTCCTGTGAATTTCTCAAATTTTGCTATTGGGGTGTAGATCATTAGATCCAAGTTTGGTTGTTGAAGTTGTTGTTACAGCTGTTAAAGTGGCTGTTGTAGTTGTTGGGGTGGTTAAAATGGCAGCTGTTGAATCAGTTCAATAATCGGTTCAATTGGTGGTTAATCAATGATGAGTACTGGAGGTAAGTTTTGCTAATTAATTGTTTTAGGATTTGTATTGTTCAGATTTTGAGAAGTTTGAAAGTTTGGAGTTTCAGTTTCTGAATTTTCTAAATTTGGATTTTGCTGAGTTTGAAAGTTTGGGGTTTCAATGTCTGAGTTTTCCAAAATTGGTTTTTGGTAAGTAAATTCTTGATCTTTGGCTTCTTTTTCTTCCTCTTCTTCTGATTCCATTATTTTCTAAAGACTTATGTTTCTGAAATCTGGTTGAGATGGTGGTAATCGGAATTCTGATGACATTGGCAATTGTGATTTAAATCTTTCAAAATAATTGCCATAAATTCTTAGTAATTCTGCCTTCTTTTGTTTACTTTGAAATGGAAGTTGTCCAAATGTTAATGTTGTGTTTGATGTGGACACGCCTGTTGATAAAATGTTAATGGCACTTTCTGGTGTATAATAGTATGATGGATTGGTTGGTAATTTAACTCTGGTTTTTTTCCAAGTGGGTGGTTGTATTTGTTTTGGTGTTACTGCTAGTGTTTGCAATCTTCTTTTGCCTTTGTCTGCATATGTGATTGGGAATTGTTGTTGTGTATATCTTTTAATAGTTTGGTTTATTTCCCTAATGATTGGTGCAAAACTGTAGTTTTTTGATAAGCTGGTATGTTAGAATAATTCTGTATAGAAATTTTTTTTTGCGAATTCAATGTTAACTGTTTTTCCTAAACAGTCTGTGATTTTGTCATTGACATAGAAGTTGAAGGCTAATTTTGCTGGAAAGTGGTTATTGTTTAATCCTAATTGTTGGCTGTACTGTTGAAACAAAAATTTTGCAAATCCTAAATGGTTTGCTCTTATTTTTTCTAATTCTGCCACTTTTGGGATAGGTGTAGTTGGTGCTGTTCTCTGTAGAATTATACCTCACAGAGAGCACTAAATATTACAAATGATTATTTGGGATCTCAAATCAAATAACAAACCCATAACTTGGTGCTCAATTGATGAATGATGTTGTTAATATCTGTAGGTTGTTTGTATCTTAATGTTTTGGGTATCTAATAGTTTGTTGTGGAGTTCCTAGTATAATGAACAGAGATTTAATAGTTGTTTTTAGTAGCCTCCTGGAATCGCAATTCCGTCAAATTTTTTTCTTAGTGTGGTGGCTAGTAATCTTGACAGAGATGCCCTTCTGGTAAGTTATCCTTAAATTCTCAATTCCTATACCTTTCTTTTGGGGTCTTTTACCAGACTATCTTTGACATCAATAACTTAGTGCTTAATCTTCAATTAATTAGTAAAACAAAGAAATAACAAAATAAAAGAGAAATAAGCTATGGCAATGAATGTTAGTATCCTGTCAATAGCCATAATCAAGAGCTATTATTTCAGTGTTGTTAAGTATTAATTATTGTCAACATAAAATGTTGATAGTGGGAAGTGGATTTGTGATAGTGAATAATTATTTATTAATATTTGTAATGTGAAAGGCTGCTTAGATTAAATCTAAACTGAGAGGTCTTTAACTAAAAGATTCTGTTTTTTCTATCTTTAGCACTACTGCTATATATACATAATTGAGATTCCTCAATTCTTTAATTCTTCACACCAAGAATCCTGAAATTCTTAGAATTCTGCAATTCTTCTTGAGAAGAATCCTGGAATTCTACATTTACTACAACTATTACTGATTGGTTAATTTATATGCTAATATACTTCCTATGTTCTATAAGTAACAATGGTAACAAATAGAATAGTAATAGTAGTCAAGATAGTTTTTAGAGTTGAAAGTTTAAGAAATTTGCTTACATCTTTCTTTTTTAAAGATATAGCATTATCAAAATTTGGAGTTTCTGTAAGACTAAGATATGAGACTTGATTGGAATATCTGGTGGGTGTTAATCAAAGTATTGTGTTGTCATAATTGATTGGTTGAAGTGTTGTGTTGTCACAATTAATTGGTTGGAATGGCTTACTAATAGGTTGTAGTTGATTTTTACTGATTTTTTGCTATCTTTAATTGTAGTCAATTGCTTGTAGTTTCAGTTAACTATATATAGAGTTTTGGTACTGAGGTATTAGCTAAGTTATTGCTGGTAATGACTAATTGTAATTTTGGAGCATTTGTTATGACAGTTGATATTAAAGAGCTGAGTGTTGTGATCTTATGGCTTGAAAATATCTTGGTTGTTGGTAATATTAATTTTTTTTGTTTTAGTTTATTACTTTTTTTAGCAATCTTAGGCAATATGTCTGGAATTTTGACAGTAGTAACAGTTGTAGGGATCTGATTTTGAGAGTTGTTGTTACTAATAAGTTTGTTGCAGTTAGTATTTGTTGTTGTTATTGTTTTTTTATTGGGACAGCTAATAGGTTTCTGTAGTATTGGTTAAAAATTCCTCAATTTTCTGAGTTAATTTTTCACTTAATTAAATAAGCTTTTATTGATATCAGGGGTTCTATTGATGGCCAAATTAAAGTTTAAATGTGGTTGGCTTTTTGTTCTGCTAATTCAAAGTTATGAATAAGGAGGACTATTTTTTGTAAGTTTGTTGGATACTGGGGTCTTACTGATTATAGAATGTTATTTTTTAATTTTTTAATAAATTAATTAAGAATTTGTCTAGATGTGTAATAGTTCCTTTTAATTGCCTGAATCTGTTAAAAAATTTGGTTAAATTGTTTAAGATAAGTAGTTACAGCTTTATGATCTTTTTGTTTTACTATGCTAAACTGATTTTGTAATCTAATGAGTATATTAGGGTCGCAAAAATATTGCAAAAAAACAAGTTTGAAAGCAGCAAAGTCAGTTGGTTTCTCTTCAAGACTTTGGTACCACAAATCTGCTATTCCTGTCAGAAAAAAAAACAACACTTGAATTGTTTTGTTATTATCTCAATTGTTGATGGTGATTATTTTTTTAGTTTCTATAATCCAAAAATATGCATTATTTTTCTTTCCATTAAATTTTTCAAGCCAGCAATATCTTAGTAAGCCATGTTCTAATTAACTAAAAACAGTTTATTGGTTGAAGCTGAAGGGATTGATGGTAAGATACTATATTGTTCTCTGAGTGCTAATACTGGTTGTTTTCTTTTGTTAAGACCAATGAGTAGCAAAATGGCTGTTTCTTTTATAGAGATGGTTGCTAACTCTGTTAGGAGCTGTGTTAGTGGTAATACTCAAGAAGATGTGGTTCTGCCAGATTGGTTGGCTATTAAAGTAAAATTCTTAAATAAAAATTTATATTCTCTTAGAAATTTTGTCCAAAGATTATTATTATAAACCCAAAAGTACAGAGTTTCAGGAGTTTTTGAAGTTTTTGTTTGTTTTTCTATGGATTGGTTGAATAGAATTCTACTTTCTGGTGTCTGATAATATAACAAAGTGTTTAGCAAAAGGAATCTTGATTTTTTGCTAATCATAAATCGGGATTGTTCTTGTGCAACTATTGTATTATCAGATTCAAATTCAGATTCTGCGAAGTTGAGCTTTGCTAATTGTCTTTATTTTATTTAAGAAAACTATTGTGTCATGTATTTTTTGATTTCTCTGTCAATTATACAAAAAATTTTAGCTATAGCTCAGGTGGTAGTTTTTGATAAATATGTTAATAATTTTTGATATATTTGTTTTCCAATTTTTTTTGTGTTTATTGCTCAGCCTAACAGACAGTTAATTTTTGCCTGTAAATATTAACAAATTTTTTTTTAGTAATAATAGTGTTACTGGAGGTTTTTGGTCTCTTTTTTTGAATTTTGTTAATGTTTGTTTGTTATAAATTCATATTTCCTAGAGATAATTGAACCTTCAATAACTGAATTTATCTTCAAATTATAGAAAATAATTTGAATTGTTAGGCTTATAAATGAAATGGCCAATTCTGTGTCAGTTACTTTGTGTAGTTACATTGTAGTAAACATCAACTATTTCCCAAGAATTGCTTGTCTGAAAGCTCACTAAAAATGTGTAGTTACTTTGCTGTGAAAATCAACTCTTCTACAGAAATCTTGTCTGTAGACTACCCTAATAATTATGATAAGAAAAGAAAAAGAAAATAAAAGAAATGTAAAAGAAATAAAATTATGTTAAGAGAAACATTTTCTATTTAGGCTTAGAATTACTAACAATTTATTGAAATTGATAGCTAATTAATTTCAAAACATTAGTTGTGTTAAAGGAATTTTAAGTGTAATAATCAAAGAATTTGGTTTTCAAATATTTAATTTTTATTTGAATGTGTAAAAAGGTAATTTGTTCCAATTAAGATATCTAAAGTAAGATACTATGGTAAAATACTATAAGAAGATACATTTTTTTGAAGAGAAAAGCTCTTCTTTTATACAACTTGTTGTAGTACTAGTCTTTGAACTTGCACTTTTCTCTTTGCTACAATTTTGGTGAACTAATAATACATTTTGGCAAACTATAAGTTATTTCACTGAACTATTGATTATTTCGGCCAATTTTCATTAATTTCGGCGAATTTTGACTATATTAAATGGTTTAGGGTATTGTGTAATTTAATCATCTTAATTTCTAGAGTACAAATCGGATTATTGATTGAGTAATAATATTTGATAATTTGATTAAATAATAAGTGATAATCGAAATAATAATAATGTATGCTAATTAATAATAGAAATTATGAGGGTAATTTTATGCTATTTAATGGCTAAAATTTTCCTGATAATATAATCTTCTTCTCAAGACTGAGCTCCATTGAAGTGATCTGGTCTGAAAATTGTTGAAATTTCAGTTTTGTGAGCTTTTCAATATATTGAGTTTTTATTAGGTGAAGTATTGGATTTTGTAGGACATTTTCACAAGTATTAAATAACTCATAGAGTTTAAATACTGTTCTAAGTTTGTAGTAAGTGTTTATTGGTCCAGCTGCTGTCTTAAATTCATTGTGAATTTGTTTTTGAATAGTTTCAGAAGTGATGTGTATTGTTTCAAGTTCCAGTTTCTATTCATAAAGTGTTTTTCTAATATGAAAATATCTATATATAAGAGTATGTTTATTGTTTTGTTTATTGAGAAATAGTAGAAGTTTTTGTTAAATTGTGGTATTTCGTGGAATGTTAATAGGGGCAAATAAAAGGTTTTTTTTAGTGCTTGCTTCAAAAGTTCTGGTAATTAATTTTCAGAGTGGCTTCTTGTTTTTCTTCTATAGAGATAATAATTCCGAAAATTGTTTACTACTGGGGCTGTGGTTTCTTTTGAATGTAATTAATTTGACTTCTATTAATCGTTATAAATAAGTCAAAAAGTGTTTTCAAGGCTAACATTAATTTTTGGGATATTTGTTAAATATTTTGGGGAATAATCATAATAAAAATGATTGACTAATAAAAAATAAAAAAAATTATTTTTGGATTTGGGGTTTTTATTTGTTTTTGGGTTTGGGTGTTTCTTGTAATTATTTATTATTTTTTGTTTTTGTGTTATTAAAAAGATTATTGTAAAATTATGTTGAATTAAGTGTTTAAGTTTGGTTGTTGTTCTATTATAATTATTGGTTCTAAATTTTGGGAAATATCTTTAGAATTAATTAAAGGGGAATGTGTACCAATTTGTGAAATTAATGGTTTAAGATTGTTTCTAAAATAATAGTGTTTCAATTTATCTCTATGTGCAACTTTTGTTAGTACTTTGTTATCAAATCTTAACTTGTATAATCTATTGCCTAAAATTTCGTGAATATAAAATGGTTTATTCTATTTATGTTCAAATTTTTTACTCCATTGTTTTTCAGCCTTAGTTCTGTATAAGAGAACTTTATTTCCCATTTTAAATTCATTGGTAATTGGTAATAGTTTGTTGTCATGCCTTTTTTTTTGTAGAGCTTAGAAGTGTTCAATATGAGAAACTATTATGTGTTTTTTTCCTTTCAGTGTACTAAGAAAAGTATAAGCTTTTCTTTGAAATGTTTCTTGAAAGTTTTCTTCATTGATAAGTTGTACTGGATATGTTTTCACTGTAAAATTAATTGGTAATATTGCTGTTCTTTCATAAGTAAGATCAAATGATGTGTGTTTTATAGTAACTTGTTTCATTGTTCTGTATGCTAATAATACTAATGGAATAAAAATATCCTATTCTTGCTCAAAATTTGTTGAAACATTCTACAAGTCCATTTGTTTGGGGTAATAAAATGATAATAGAAGTCTTTTGACATTGAATCATTCACAAATTTTTTGTATCAAATTGTTTACAAAATGTGTTTCTTAATTAGATAAGAGTTCAATTGGGCATCTATGTCTACAAATAATGTCTTCATAGATGAAATTTGCTACTGATTTTGCATCTGCTGTTTGGATGGCCCTAGTTTTAAGCCATTTGATAAGATAATCTACTGCAATTACAATATAATGATTTCTTTTGATTGTAATAGGTAATAATTCAACTAAATCAATTTCAACTCTGTTAAAAGGTTGTTCAACTTTGATTGGATTTAGAGGTTCTGTGGGGCAAGTTTCTTCTCTTTTTTGACAACTATCACAAGATTCTATATATTGTCGAATGTTTTTTTACATGTGGTGCCAAAAATAATGTTCAAGAATTTTTTGAATTGTTCTATCTCTTTCCAAGTGTGCTGAAGATAGATTTGTGTGCATGTTATATAGGATTGTTTCTTTTTCATTTTCTTGTACTAATTTGAGTGGTTGGTTTGAGTTTTTGCAATTTTTGTAATAGATTTTGTTGTGGTGTTTAAAATATTGTTTGGATTGGTATTGTAATTAATGTTTTTCACTTGGAGACCAATTTTTTGACATGGTATGAATCTCCAAATAGTTTTTAAGGTTGTTGTAATTTCTGGGATCTATTGTTGTTTTGTTGTTTTGTTGGTAGTAGTAAGTTGTAGTAGATTTGTTGGTGATGTTAATTTTGTCTCTTTTTTGAAAAGCTATCAACATTGGTGTGTAGTTTTTCTAATTTGTGGTGTACAATATATTTGTAGTCTGCTAAGAAATTATTCCATTGAGACTGTTTGGCACTTTGTTTAGTTTTCTTTTTATTGAACCATTTGAAACCAATATTGTCAATTATGATGTCAAATTCTTTTTCATTCTTTAGATATTGCTAAAAGTGTTTAAAAGCCCAAATAACTGCAGCAGCTTCTAATTTGGTTGAGTCATATTTGAGTTCTGTTGGTTTAAGTGTTCTACTAACATAGGCAATGACTTGCTTTTGGCTATTTTTATCTAATTGTAATAGAATAGCACCAAATGCTATGTGTAAAACATCAGTGGTTAGTTGAAATTATTTGTTGAAATCTGAATAAGCAAGAACTAGGGCTGTTGTTAATTTTGTTTTGAGAGTTTCAAAAGCTTTCTGTTGTTTTTTAGTCTATTTGTATGGCATATTTTTGTTGGTAAGATAATTGAGTGGTTTGGCAATTTCTGAATCCTTTGATGAATTTCCAATAGTATGAGGCTAATCCTATAAATTCTCATAGTTTTGTGGTATTTTTGGGTGTTTAAAAGTTTTTAACAGCACTGATTGTTCCAGAGTTTGGTTTGACTTCATCTTTGCTAACAATGTGTCCAAAAAAGATTAGAGTTGTTTTTCTAAAATAACATTTTTTAATGTTCAACTTTAATCCTGTTTTCCATAATCATTGAAAAACTTCTCACAGGTAGATAAGATGAGCTTCAAAGCTTGGTAAGTACATATTAGTATTATCCAGATAGACAACTATTAATTGCCACAAAAGTTTTTTATATACAACATCTATTAGTCATTGAAATGTTGCTGGTATATTGCAGAGTCCAAAAAGCATAACATTGAACTTATAGTTTCCTCTTTGAGTAGTAAATGCTGTTTTGGGTCGATCTTTTGAATTCATTTTGACCTGCCAGTATCCACTTTTCAAGTCTAAAGTTGAAAAAAACTTGGCTTTTCTTAGAGCATTTAGCATGTTATCAATTCTTAGAAAAGGATAGACATTTCTCATTGTTATGCTGTTGAGTTAACAATAATCTACATAGAATCTGATTTTTCTGTTTTTCTTTTTAACAAAAACTACTGGTGAGACCCAAAGACTTTTTGATGATTGAATCAATCTATTGTTGAGCATTCTTTGAATCTCTTCTCTGATAAATTGGTGACTAGCAGATGAAACTTAATAGGTTTGTTGTCATTTTGGTGGAGCATCTTCTATATAGATCTGATGTTGAATAATATCAGTTTTTCCCAAGTCATTGTTATCTTTTGCAAATATGTCAGCAAATTTAATTATTAGCTATTTCAATTGTTTTTGTTGTTGAGGTTCTAAGAGACTCATGTTAATTTGAGAAAGTTTTTCTTCCAAAAAATGGTAGTTTTCAGTAGTAAAGATGATGTTTGGATTTGGAAATAAAGTATGCCTTACAATTTCGATAAAATTAAAGACAATTTGAGGGTTTTTATTCTAAAAAATATTGCTGTGTATGATTCCAATCTCTAACTTATTCAATAGGACAATAAGGTAATTATTGAGATTGTAGAATATAACTCGAAATTTCTTCATTCCTTTGGGAATATAAATGTTTGGAATTGAGATTTCATGCTTTAAACAGATTTGTTTATTGGATTCAAAGATTTGTTGGATAGTGGTGTGTTTTGAGCAAATGTAAATTTCTTGATGTTCTCCAAAAAGTGAAATGGTAATTGGTTAAGGAAGTTAAAGAATCTGGTGAGATTTATTTTGTGTATTAAAAGCTATATTTACTGGAACTGTAAATTGTCCAGTTGAACCAAAATCCTGCATTTTTCTTTCACTTTTTCCCAATTGTTCTCTGTTGTTAACTGAATATAAATCCAAAATGTTGATTAAGAGTAGATAAATTGCTTGGGCAATTTTTTCAGCATGTTCAATTTTGAATAGTTTGTCAGTTTCATTCTGTAGCATAATAGTAATGTCTCCAGTATATTTTGCATCTATGATTTCTTCTTTAACATTGATTCTTTTGCTTGCCAATAATAATCAGAAAGCAATTTGTACCATTGCTTTTGGTAGTATTTTAAGAGCAATTCTAAGATTGATTTTGGTTAAAAATTTTGGTTAAAAAACTAAAATATCTTTGCCAAGATATCTTAAGTCATATTCTGCATCAATTTCGTGGGCTTTTTTTGGTTTTATTCCTTTTTCATTGTTGTTAAAGTATTTGAGTTGTATAACAGACTGATTTTCAGTAAGATAGATTGGAATTGTTGTGCTTTTTTCTTCTGGCTTATGTTCTTTAAATTTGATTTCTTCATAGTCATTTTTACTGAATAAGAAGATGCTAAGAGCATAGCATTCTGGACACTATTTGTCATCACAAGACATGATGTATTCTTCACACAATTGAATATTCATTTGCTTTAATTATTGAATTTAAGCTTCTTGGGTTGGATATATGTGACTTGCAATTTGGTGGTATGTTTCTACTTTATTTTCATAGTTAAATCCAGCTAATTCTATTGTGTATTTAATATATTCAACTTCTTTTATTTGATGAACATATTTCTGTATGGCTCCATTAATTAAAGCCATTGCTAAATCAAAGATTATTTTAGTATTATGAAGGTAGTAATAGAATTTATTGAAAGCACTATTGTATGCTGTATCAAATAATGTTCCTCTTCTGAGTTTTTCTAAAATTAATAGAACATATTAACAGGTTTGATTACATACTTCTCCTTTTATTGCAACATCAATCCAGTTGCATTCTTCTAATAGTATATATCCACATGTGAAACAAGAAGTGTTGTTCTATTTTCCACTTCTTTTAGGATATCCAAATCGTTCTCTATAGCATGCTTTGCAAAAATAGCAGGTGCGAGTTTTATATTCCTCTTTTAGAAAAATACATGCTCTTATTGATGAAAGTTTTTTGTTGTAATTTTTGCATTTAAGTGGGATGTAGAGTGGTTGTTTCTATGGTTCTAGTATGAAATATCTAACTACATTCTATTCTCTGGTCTTCTCAAAGATTTCTTGTTCTGTTTCCTCAGCCCAACTGGATGTTAATTCAAGAACCATAAAAATTTCAGTAATTGGTAATTCTTTCTCCTCTTCAAATTCGAATACTAGAGCTTTTTTAAATTTTTTATTAAAGATATTATAGATGGAAGGTACTCTGATGTATTGTCTTTGGTATAAAATTTTCAATTTCTGAATTTTTCAATCTAAATTTGCATTGGCCTTGAGAAGCTAATTATTTCTGATGAGAGCTTGGTATTGGGATGCATTCATAATTAGAACTTTGACTGGAATAATAATTCCATTAATGATAAATGAAAAATTGTCAATTTTTTCTACTGGTGTCTTTTTTATATTATCTGCTATAACAATTACAGTTTGGGCTGGTCTGTCAACAGTTCTTTAAAGCTGTTGTATTAACTGGTAGGTAATAGTACTTCTAGCTGATCTATTGTTTAAGATTAACCAAATTAGTTTTCTTTTTATTTCAGCTTCTGTATACATAGTAGTGATTGCTTTTTGTCCATTGACTGCTGCATTGCTAAGCAAGAATAGTGATTCATTGGCTTTAAATTCGAATGAAAATATATCTGAAAGGTTGGTATTTTGGACAATTTGGGCTGATAGAATAGTATTGTTGGAAGGATTTAATTTTGGTATTGCAACTTCACCTTTAGAAAGTGCAGTTTGTTAAAAATCCGATTTTTCAGGCATTGTGAAATAATTGGGTTAAGTGTGGTAGTAATTGGGTCTTTGCTGACCAGAATTTCGAAAAACCAATTAGTTGTTTGAATTGATTCTATTATTATTATTATTGAATTGATTTTGAGATGTGAATTGGTTATGTTGAACCAATTTTTGGGCTGGTACTTAATATTGTTGTGTAGGTGGCTGATACTGTTAAATTGGTAGAGATTGCTAATATTGTTGCTGTGAAGCAAGTTAATAGAAATTGGTTTGCTGTTGGAGTTTTAAAAAATAATAGGCTGGTAGTAAAGACTGATAATAAAATTGCTATGTCAAAAAGTAGTGTTGATTACTTTTGTTTTGCTGGTTTCTTTGTAGCTTTCAGCAATCTCATTTCCAATGTTCTGGAATTCCATAATAGTAACAACTTTGGTTTTGGCTGTTTGATAATGATGAGTAATTGTTTTGGTTTCATTATTGTGATGGCTGATATTTTTGTGATTGTTGCTGTTGTTGTTGGTTGGTAAAATAGTTTTTAATGTTTTTTGTAAGTTAGTCAATTTTTTTTTTCAGCTGCTGAGCTGGTTTCTCTAATAGCAAGATTTACAAGTTTGGTATGGTTTGTTTCTTCCATTGCCATTTTATAATTTTTTGCATGTCTAATAGCTGTTGTTAAATCTTCTGGGGCATGTGAACAAACTTTCTTGATTAACTTGTCTTTCAATCCTGCTATAAACTGATTCAAAATCTGGGCATTGGAATAGTATTCATTGGTTTTCAATTGTTGAATTTGTCAAAGAAGTTTGTTAAATCTCCCAAGATAGGTTATAACAGTTTCAGATGTTTTTTGTTTGATATTGCAAAAGCAATTTCAGAGAGTAATGAAGGTGTTGTTGTCAGTAAATTGTTGTAAGAAAGCATCTTTAAATGCTTGCCAGTTTTCAAATAATTCTTTTAAGTTTTCAAATCATTCTCTTGTAGTTCTTTAGAGAAAGTATGGGATTGCTTTGAGCATTCTTGTTGTATTTCAACCATTTGTATCTCTTGCTTTCTGGACTTTGTCAAGCCATTCTTGAAAGCTGGTATTATTATTTTCACCAGTAAATTCTAGAATTTTTGCAATATAAGTAGTTGCCATTTTTTTTTTGTTTTCTGTAGTTTCTTCTTGTTCTAATTCAGTTTCCTCACTTTCCAAGTTCTCTGAATAAATACTTTTGTTTTTTTGTAGGTAATCAATAATATTGGTGCTGGTTGATATTGGTTCCTGCTGTTGAGTAGGATTTCTAAGTGACTGAAAATCTTCTGGTCTGAAGAAATGGTTAAGTAATGAATTTGGTGTTTGTGGTCAAGCAAGTGAAATTAGAAATGGTGTAATAGAAAGTAGTAATTTGATACTGGTTTCTTGTTCAGGTGTTTGTAAGTGTTTGGTAATTGTTTTTGGTGTCTTTGGAGTATTTGGGATGGTACTTAAGTGTTGTTTCAGTTTTTGTTTGTCTTTGTTGCTTATTTCTGTCTCTGATTTGAAGTCAATAAAGTATTTAGACTGTACTGAATATGTTTCTTCACAATACTTGATAATGTTAAAATTAAGTTTTTGGAAGTAGGTGGCAAGTGTTTCACTGTAAATAGTGTACTAAATTATTGTAGAGATTGCTTTTAACTTCTGAAATGTTGTAATTTCCAAAAAGATAATTGTTGATGCAGTTTTCAATATACTGGTAAAATGTATTTTTAACAATTTTAATTCCATCTAAAATATTGAATTTTTGCTTGCAATGGATGTAAATTGACTGATAATACTCTAGAGTTGTTGTGTCTGGTGTAATTGCCACTTTAAAGTTGTTATTGCTGTATTATTTCTATAAAAGAGCACCAAATATTACTGGAGGTTTTTGGTCTCTTTTCTTGAATATTGTTAATGTCTGTTTGTCATGAATTCACGTTTTCTAGAAGTAGTTGAACCTCCAATAACTGAATTTATTTTCAAATTATCTTCTATAATTTAAACTGCTGGGCTTATAAGTAGAATGACCAATTCTATGCCAGTTACTTTGTTTAATTACGTTGTAGTAAACATTAAATCTTTCCCAAGAATTGCTTGTCTGAAAACTTATTAAAAATGTGTAGTTACTTTGCTGTAAAAGTTAACTTTTCTACAGGAATCTCATCTGTAAGCTACCCTAATGATTATAATAAAAAAAATAAAATAAAATAAAAGAAATAGAATTGTGTTAAGAGAAACGTTTTCTATTCAGGCCTGGAGTCACTAACAGTTTATTGAAATTGATAGCTAATCAATTTCAAAACGTTAGTTGTGTTGAGAGAATTTCAAGTATAATAATCAAAGGATTTGGTTTTCAAATATTTAATTTTTATTTGAATGTGTAAAAAGGTGATTTGTTTCAATTAAAATATCTAAAATAAGATACTATGGTAAAATACTATGAGAAGATACATTTTCTTAAAGAGAGAAGCTCTTCTTTTATACAACTTGTTGTAGTACTAGTCTTTGAACTTGTACTTTTTTCTTTGCTACAATTTTGGTAAACTAATGATACATTTTGGCAAACTACAAAGTTATTTTACTAAACTATTAATTATTTCGGCCAATTTTTATTAATTTCGGCGAATTTCGACTATATTAAATGGTTCAGGGTATTGTGTAATTTGATCATCTTAATTTCTAGAGTACAAATCGGATTATTAATTGAGTAATAATATTTGATAATTTGATTAAATAATAAGTGATAATCGAAATAATAATAATATATGCTAATTAATAATAGGAATTATGAGAATAATTTCATGTTATTTAATGGCTAAAATTCTACTGATAAGAATGGCTTTAAGTGGTATTCCCAAATCTTGCCTAAAGTATTAAAATAATGCTTTTTTGTATAATTAGTGATCTTTTTTATCATCCCAAAAGTCACTATTTTTGTGAATTTCTTGAGTGTTTTGTCTCTGTGAATTTTTATAACCTCACAGGGAGTACCAAATGTTATGGGTAAACTTGATGGGGTTTAATAGTAATGTTTGGTGCTCACAATTTGGGTTTTTAGAGAGCTTTTGATGGTTTTTTTCTAATAGGTTTGTTTGATGTATCAGTATTATTAGTCTCTAAAGATCTCTTTAATTGATATAAATTTACTTGTGGAGTTCTTTGGTTATAAAGCACAGAGTTTTTACTTTTACACTTTACAACTTTTTGTTGTAACTATAAGCTATCTTTTCTAAGCTAATAAGTGCAGTTATTAAAGTTTGGCAGTGTTTTTTTGCCTTTCTGGTAAGCTATCAAGATAATATTAATATATAATCCTAAGAAGAGCTTTTTTTTTTTACCAAGTTATTATTAAGTCTATTCCCAAACAGTCAATTTTTTTATGTTATTACTCTATAAGAAAAAATAAAATAAAATAAAAAAAATAAAATTGAAGAAAATGAATTAGTATCATCAATTACCATGATCAAAAACAATTGGTCCAAGTTGTTAAGGTTTGAGAATTTTATGTTAAAAACATCTGTTTTAGAACAAAAGTATGAAACAGAGATTAGTTTGATTCAAATATAAGATGATTAATGATCAATATTGATGATTTTTGTGTTTTCAAATAAGTTTTTTGTTTTTGTAAGATGTAATAATTATAATAAAGAAGAAAATTGATTTTTGTTTTGATGTCTTTCTAACTTTTACAGCTACTCATTTTTATATATTTTTTTTGTTTTACAGGATTGTTTCTGATTGCTTTATTATTTCTGTTATTGCTTTATTTTTTTATGTTATTGCTAATTATACTATGTTATAACATATTATTCTATATTATTATGCATTATATTATGTTATAATATGTTATCTTATATTATTATGCATTATACTATGTTATAACACATTATTATGTGTTATTCTGTGTTTTTTTGTGTTATATTGTGTTATTTCGTGTTGTCATGTTTTTGGTTATGTTTTTTCTATAACTTTGAATTGGTTTTCCTACTCAAGTAATAATATTCAATAATATTATGTATACTACTTTGTGTTCAAAAAATAAAACTTAGAAACTGTCTATGTTTTCAAATGTGTCAAAACGATTAGTATAAAAATAGTCAATTTGGTGTGAGAATTGGGAATGGCTTATTGAATTAATGTGTGAATAATAAAGGCTAAATATAGAGCATTTATGGAGAAAAAATGTTTGATTAAATATAATGATTCTGTGCTTTTTAATATTTGTGGTTTTTTGTTTTCACTTTTTGTTAGTGTTGTTAGGTTGTTTAGTATTGCTGAAGCTTATGGTGTCAGTTTTGGTTTTTTTAGACTCTGTAGTTTTTTTGCTGGTATTAATAGTATAATTTTTATTATGATAGATTCATAGTGTTGCTCTGATTAACTTAAGTGGCTGGTCATGTATAAAAAATGCATAATTCATGCCTAGTTTAAATTATTTAGTTTGATGTATTGTGCTAGGTGGTGTTTGGGCCTCACTTGTAAAATGTTAATAAAAAAAATAAAAAAAAATTTTTTATTATTTCACAAAAAGAAATTTTTGGATAATAATATTAATAAAATAAAAGAATTATAAATTATTTATTTTTTAAATGGTTTTATTTTCCGACTTTAATAAACTTTTAGAATATGTACTTTCTTTAAAACAAAGTATATATTGGCTATTATAATTATATTAAATAATAGTTTTGTGTTAAATAGCAATTTTAATAATATTATAATATTAATTATATAGTTTATATTAGAAACAGACTTTGATAATAATAATAATAAAAAATTTGATAAAATTATTCATTATATTTTTAGAAAAATAACCAATAGAGAAATAAATATAATAGCATGATAGAAAGTATATTACAAAAAATATCTATTTAAATTATTATTTTTATTAAAAATTTGATATTTAGATACATTAAATACAATTTTTTTGTTTTGTATATATGATTTGTAATTATTTGGTAATC
>JAAOMT010000008.1:36031-49034 GCA_016748015.1 Geosiphon pyriformis | reverse complement strand
ATCAGAAGTTGATTCTCCCTAGGTTATATAACAAAGAAATATAGGTTTAAAAGTTGGCAATCAAACTTAGAACGAACTAAATAAAAACATTGATCTTACCTTTTCGTGAAATTCAGCAGACCTTTCTATATAATACGATGAAAGTCTCAATGTATTTAAATCATCAGACTTTTTTAATAGTTCGAAGCTATTCTCATCAAAAGACCTCTCAAGATTTTGTTGATTTTGCCTCTACAACGATAAATTAATATTTTCAAAAATATATACAGGCCAATATCATGCAAAATCGTAATTACTTACTAATAAACTGGAATAGAGTGCAGGCTGAGGCACTAAGAGCCATTACGTAACAAGTCATAGAGATTTGCCCATAACATTCTAATCCAAACATCGGCCAAAGGGTTAAACCAAAAGAGCGTAGGATAATATAATAGAAATAGAGCGCAGGCTGAGGCACTAAGAGCCATGTCGAACACGTAACAAGTCATAGCGAATGCCCATAATATTCTAATCCAAAAATCGGCCAAAGGATTAAACCAAAAGGGCGTAGGATAATATACTAGAATAGATGCTGAGTCACGAAGTCATCACCAGTCTTATTTGTTTCCATCGAGGCATCTTGTAAATTTTGCATCTGCACCTTCCACTCGTTCTTTTCTACCTCTAGGTTTTTTACTTCCTTTTCTTCTATCCACTTTTTCATTTCCTTTTCGTTCGGATACTCTTCTTTAATTCACTTAACCTTTCTCTTCAATGCTTATTTAATATCTCGCCATAGTGTTTTGCGTGTTTGTTATGGTTTGGGAAGATATGGCCTATATATATGTTTGGTTCGTGTTAATGACGTTTTAGATCTTTGATTTATGAGTATAAATTTACTATTGATTTATTAGTATAAATTTACCATTTAGGTTACAAACCCACTATTGTTAAATTAATCAGAGTTTTTAACCTTTGCAGTATCCCTATATAATATCATTGTTATTTAATAATTATTGTATTGTAAATATGTTTAGTTTAGGGAATTGCTAAATCGACCCACCCGCAACACGTGATATCATTTACGTCATAGTTTCGTATTCAACTATATATAGGAACATATTAACGAAGTGTTTTTTTAATTATAAAACACTATAAATAACTTAAGGCATAATAAAAAATTAAATATATAATCTATATTCAATTTTATATAAGAAAAAGTTATTTTTTATTTTAATTAAACTAATATTTATTAGAATTACTAATAAATAAATATTAAAATTCTATATATATTAATATTACGTGTTGCGAGTGGGTCGATTTTGTTAAATTAATCATATATTTTAATATAGAATAAAATTTTAAAAAATTAAAGAAAAAATATCATAAAAAAACTTCTTTTTCTTATTTCTCAAAGAGAAATTATTTTTGTAAAAAGAAGTTTTTTATTTTGTTTATTAATATTTCACAAAATACAAATTCTTTTGTTTAAAAACTAATAATTATTATTAATAATAATTTGACCGATAAAAGTTGGCTAATAAAGCTATTTCTGGTCCTGTTGGTAAAAGTTTTAAAAAAAAACAGAATAAAAAGTAAAAAATTTTAATAATAAAACAAATTTATTTTTGGATAAATTTGTTTGTTTTTAATTTAAATAAATAGTTGTTAGATTTATTAAAAATAGTAAAAGTTATTATTAAAAAATTTTATGCTTTAAATATTAATTTTTTGGTTTTTAAAAGAAAAAATATTACAGATAAAGAAAAAATATTACAGATAAACAAAAAATTATTTTCAAATATAAATAATTCTAAAAGAATTATTATTTTTTGAAAATTTCAAAGTTATATTTATATTATAAAATAATTTAAAAAAACCAAAAATACATTTAAATTAAATTATAATCATCAAAAAAATTTTCATTAATTTTTTTAAAAAAACAATTATTTTAATTTTATTTAAATTTAATAAAATAATATTACTTTAATTATAACTAATTAAGCTATAACAATAAACTATTTGAGATAGCCAAGAAAATTTTCTCCAAAGTTCTATTTAATTGGATTTTATTTACATATTACAAGTTTGGTGTTCTCCATGATAATAATTTTTTTGTTTTAAAAAACATATCTATTTAGTCTCTTGTATTTGCTATTAAGTTAGTGATTGAAAATACTTTAGAAAAAAATAGAGAACTTTAATTGGTTCTATAAAATATGTACAAAGTATATGACTTAGTTAATTGGCATCATTTGAGAACTAACTTAAAGCAAATCAAAATATGTAACAAGTTTATTAAATTTTTTGGCAGCATACATAAAAATAGAGTTAATAAAATAATGACTAATTTTGGCTTCTTAAGTGGCTATAAAGTGTATAATGAATTAAATTAGAATAAAGTCTTCTTATTTCTTCTTTAAAAAATTTTTTATGATCTATTTTTGTATAAGATTAAGAGACATAAATATTTGTGGATAATACAATTTAGATTAAAAATTGTCAAGCTTTTATACAGTATGTTTTAAACATTGTTAGTGAATTTTTTTCAATTAATGATATTTCTATTAATAATAAAAAAACTATAACTATTTTTATTAATTAGAGTATTAAAATTGTTTTTTAAGAATCAGTGGCCTATTAATTTTAATAACTAAGAAAGATAAAGTTCACAGATATCTGGAAATTTTTTTGTCAACTGAGAAATTGTTTAAGCCAAATCTGATCAAGACTTATTTTAATGTTCAATTTTTTGTTAATGTGGTTTTTAGAAAAACTATTATGAATAAGCAGTTTTTATATTTGATGTTGGCCATTCTGTAACCTATAGTTGATTATAGAACTCAGTTTAGTTTTGTCTTGTCAAATATGTGTTACAAATAAAATGTTATAATTAAAAAAAATCTTAAGTCTAAAGTCTGTTTGCTACATGATTTTTTTAGTAAAGCTTTATATTATCTTTTTCTATATGAAACTATTTGAACAAATGCAGTTTAAAAAAAATTAGCTGTATTGGTTATTTTTTCTAATGCTTTGAGCATTTTTGAATGCTTATTTAACTACAAATTTTTAAATTTACAGGTTTTGAGTTGGGTTTCTTTGAATTTTTTGCAGTTTTTTATTAAGTTACATATTAGTCTGATAAACAATTTTTTGGCTAAAATAGTAAAATTTTTTTTGGACTTTAAGTTGTCTTTAATGAACAATCTGTTCAATACATTTTATAGTCTTAATAAGTTTTTAATATTAATTATTTTGTAATAATCCTTATATTTTAGTTTAATTTGTTCTTTAAAGCAGTTTGAAGTTGTATTTAGTAATAAGTTTTTAGATAAGAAAGACAATATAATAGACTAAAAAACTTTTTACTGATAAAAAAATTAGATCTTAGAAGCTTTGTGCCTTATTGGTTCAAGATTTCTACATAATAAAAGTTTTTCTTGGTTGATTTGGCTAAAACAAATCAGTTATCTGGCTTAACATTTTGGAATCAAGAAAGTTTTCTAATATATAAAGTTATTTGTATGAAATTTGGTCTGATTCTATAGAAATTTATATAAATAAGTCTTTAAAGAATGCTAGTTTTACTTATATTATTAGTAGAACTGCCACTTACTTTCTAATCATAAATATGGATATTGGTATTAAGATACATAAATTTCTGTCTTCTAATATAACCAAATTACAAGCTGTTGCTCTGTTTTTAAAATGTGTTTTATCTTTTGGTGTGGTAATTTTGCATCTAAATAGCCAAGCTACTATTAATATGTATATATCTAAAACAATATTAGCTGTGTTTAATTTTTATAATCAATACTAAATAAAAAAAAACATATTGCTAATTTAATTAAAAATAAGAATTTTATTGTAAATTGAATAAAGATTAAAGATCATTTAAAAATTCCTGACAATATAAAAACTAATGTAATTATAAATTAGACTATTTACTCTTTTTTTTTTGCCAAAAGAGATACAAAAACATTTTTTGGTAGCTAAAAGCACAGTTGTATCTGGCAAAATCTATTATTTTATTTGAGATTTATTTAGATTTATTTGTCATATTTAATAAAAAGCTAGTATTACAGATGATTATTTGGAGTCTCAAAACAAATAACAAACCTGTAACTTGGTGCTTAATTGATAACATTAGTAATGTCTGAAGGTGTTTTGATCAGAAGATTTTGATTGGAGTTCTTTGTATAATGGACAGAGATTCTCATATTATTTTATCCATAGCTTCCTGGAATTGCAATTCTGTCAATTTTTTTCTCAGCATAGTGGCCAGCAATCTTCTGGTAAGCAATCCGTAATTTTTACACATCCTACCCACTTGCAGGGTTCTTTTACCAGACAGTCCTTGATGTCAATACTTAGTGCTTAATCTTCAATCAATTAGTATACCCAATAAAATAAAAACAAAAATAAAAGAGATAAAGAAAAATAAAGACAATAAGCCAAGACAATGTAAGTTAGTATCTTATCAATAGCCATGATCAAAAGCTATTGTTTCTGCATGTTTTAAGTATCAATTACTATCATCATTTAGAGTTAATAGTAAACAACTGGATTTGAGATGCTATTACCAGACAAAATTAGAGATATTATTTAGCATAAAATTATCTTATAAATCCTATCATTAATTAGCATATATTATTGTTTCAAATTATCACTTATTACATTAGCAAAATGTCCGAAATTATCATTTAATTAATAACCCAATTTGTACACAATACAAATGTAATCTAATTGCAATGATCAAATCATGCAATACTCTGAACTATGTAATATTCAAAAGTTCACCGAAATTTGTAGAAATTTGCCGAAATAATTGATAGTTCACTGAAATATCTAATAGTTTGCAGAAATATCTTGTAGTTCGCCGAAATGTATCTTTAGTTCAGCAAAATTGTAAAAAATAGCAAAGTTTAAGTTCATAGAATAGTATTATGACAAGTTGTATAAAAGAAGAGCATCTCTCTTTGAGAAAATGTATCTTACTTTAGATTTATCACTTAGAACCATTCCTACATACACAAAAGAAATAAATATCAAATAATTTGAAAAACCAAATTCTTTAATTATTACACTTGGAAAATCCCCAAAACCCAACTAATGTTTTGAAATTGATTAGCTACCAATTTCAATAAACTGTTAGTGACTCCAGGTCTGGATAGAAAATGTTTCCCTTGATAAAAATCCTATTTCTTTTATTTTTCTTTTCTTTTCTTATTACAATCATTAGGGTAGTCTACAGACAAGATTTCTGTAGAAGAGTTGACTTTCACAACAAAGTAACTACTCATTTTTCGTGAGCTTCCAGACAAGCAATTCCTGGGAAAGAGTTGACATTTACTACAACATAACTACATAAAGCAACTGGCACGGAATTGGTCATTCCACTCATAAGCCCAGCAAGTTCAAATTATAGGAGATAATTTGAAGATAAATTCAGTTACTGGAGGTTCAACCACATCCAGAAAACGTGAATTCACAGCAAACAAGCATCAACAACATTTAAGAAAAAAGACCAAAAACCTCCAGTAACATTTGGTGCTCTTCCATAGAAATAACACAGCAACAACAAAATTCAAAGTGGCAACCACACTAGACGCAACAACTCTAGAGTATTACCAATCAATTTACACCCACTGCAAGCAAAGATTCAACATTCCAGACGGAATTGAAGTTGTCAAGAAATTAGTATACCAATACATTGAAAACTGCATCAACAATTATCTTTTTGGAAATTACAATATTTCAGAAGTTAGAAGCAACCTTTACAATAATTTAGCACACTATTCACAGTTGAGAACTGAAGACCTTAACAGCAAAACACTTGCCACTTACTTTTACAAACTTAATTTTAACATTATCAAATACTGTGAAGAAACATATTCAGTGCAGTCTCAATACTCTATTGATTTTGAATTGGAAACAAAAACAAGCAACAAAGGCAAAAACAAATTGAAGCAATACTCAAAAACCACCCCAAATACTCCAACACTACCAAAAACAACTGCCAACCATTTACAAACACCTGAACAAGGAACCAGTTCAAAACTTCTACTTATTATCACACCTTTTCCAGCTTTACTTGCACAAGCACAAACGCCTAATTCACCCTTAAATTGATTTACAAGACCAGAAGATTTTACATCACTCAGAAGTCCTATCAGACAACAAGAATCCCTTCAAACTAGTTCCAATCTTCTTGACTTTCTAGCTGAAAATCAAAGTGAACACTCTGAAACAGCAGCAAACGAAGAAAACAAACCTGAAATATCTGAAGAAGAATTAATAGACAGTGAAAATGAAGAATATGAAATGACAACATACATCACAAAAATCCCTGAATTTAATGGAAAAGACATTGAGACCAGTCCTCAAGAATGGCTTGACCAAGCTACTAAAGCTGGAGATGTAAATGGATAGAATGCTGCCAGAATGTTAAGAACAATTTTCTACTTTCTCAAAGGAACAGCAGGAGAATGGTTTGAAAACTTGACTGCTCCATTTAATGATTGGAACGCTTTCAAAGCAGCCTTCTTTGAACAGTTCACCAACAATAATACCTCCATTACTCATCGCAATTGTTTTCGAAATATCAAACAAGAACCCTGCAAATCTGTTATAACTTATATTGGGAAATTCAATAAACTTCTTAGACAAATTCGCCAACTCGAAACAAACAATTATTATTCCAATGCTCAAATTTTGGATCAATTTATTGCTGGTCTAAAAGATAAACTAATTAAAAAGATTCGCCCACATGTGCCAGAAGATTTAAATTCTGCCATACAGCATGCAAAAAGATATGAAATGGCCATGGAAGAGGCCAATCGCACAAAACTTGTAAATTTGGCAATTGGAAAAACCAGCTCAGCAGCCGAGAAAAAAATTGACCAACTCACAAAGAAGGTTGAAAATTATTTCACCAATTAACAACAACAGCAACCCCAAAGATATCAACCATCTCAAAGACGAAATCAAAATAACTTTGCACCACTTTCCAATAACCAGCCTCAGAATTGTCATTACTGTGAAATCTCTGGCCATTGGAAAAGAGATTGCAGAAAGCTATAATGAGACCAACAAAATATGAATAATCAACATTACTCTCTACCACAGCAATCTTATTATCAACCACCACCACCAGCTTACTATCTACCAAGACCCCAATATCAAAATAACTATTATCAGCCTGCTTCACAGCCAATCCAACAGCAATACCAACAACTGCCCACACAACATTATCAAGTACCTGCTCGAAGACTGATTACACAAAATCAATTCACACCACAAAACCAATACCAAGTAAACAACAATAGAATCAGTTTGAACAACCAATTGGTTCCCCAAAATTCCACTCAACCAAAACCCAACCACTATCACACTCAACCCAGTTATTTAACAATGTCAAAAGAACAGAATTTTCACCATACTGTACCTTCGAAAGGTAGAGCTGCAGCACAACAACAAAACCCTTCTTATCCCATTACAATCCCACCAGCCAGAATCGCTGAAAATGCTAATCTTTCAGATATATTCTCTTTTGAGTTTGAAGCAAATGAGTCACCATTTCTGCTTAGCAATGCAGCTGCTAATGAACAAAAAGCAATCACAGCTATGTACATTGAAGCAGAAGTTGAAGGAAAAACAATTTGCTTGATCCTAGACAGTGGATCCGCCGGAAGCATTATCACCTACCAGTTAATACAACAGTTGAAAAGAAATGTCAACCGACCAGCTCAAACAGTAATTGTCACTGCCAATGGCATAAAAAAGACCCCAGTAGGAGAAATTGACAATTTTCTATTCACCTTTGATGGAATCATCATTCCAGTCAAAGTTCTTGTAATGGACGCACCCCAGTACCAAGCTCTCATTGGAAATGATTGGCTTCAAAAAGCCAATGCTAATCTGAATTGGAAAACACAAGAGTTAACAATCTCCTACCAAAAACAACACGCCTGAGTACTTGCCACTTGTGGTACATTTAACAAACACTCTGAAAAAGCTCCGGCTTTTGAATTCGAATCGGAAGAGGAAAAACCCTTCATTGAAACATTCATGGCTTTGGGATTAACATCCAACTGGACCAATGAAACAGAACAAAAACATTTTACCCAACACACTGAACCCAAAACCTCTGGATGGAATATCTCTTACTTAAAACCCAAACCAAGAAAACAACGCCCCTATATTCCCCTTAAATATAAGGACTGCCACAAGAAACTATCGTCAATGGAAGTCTGCATTTTACCTGAAAAAGAATATGAAAATCATACTTATTATTACTGCAAGGCTTGCCACAGAGAATGATGAGGCCATCTAATAAAAAAAAGTGGAAAATGGGACAACATCCCTTGTTTGACTTGTGGAGATATGCTACTGGAAGAATGCAATTGGATTGATGTAGTCATGAGAGGAGAAATCTGTGATCAGACCTGCCAATATGCTTTATTAATTTCAGAAAAAGTAAAAAGAGGAACATTTTTTAATGTAGCATACAACAGTGCTTTCAATAAACTTTATCACTACCCCCATAATGCCGAGATAATTTTCAATCTAGCAATGGCATTAATTAATGGAGTTACCAAAGAAGATGTTTGTCAAATAAAGGAAGCAGAATACATTGAATACACCATGGAATTAGCTGGATTTGATTATGAAGATGAAGTAGAAGTCTACCACCAAATTGCAAGTCACATCTACCCAACCCAAGAAACTCAAATTCAATGATTAGAGCAAATAAACATTAGGCTATGTGAAGAATGCATTATGCCTTGTGATGAACAGTGGTGTCTTGAATGCTACGCTCTTAGTATCCTCTTGCCCAGCGAAAATAATGAGAATGAAATTGAATTTGGAGAATCTGAAGCAACAGAAGAAATTGAAACAACACCCATCTACCTTATCAAAAATCAGCCTGCCTTACAACTTAAATACTTCAACAACAACGGACAAAGAATAAAACCTGAAAAAGCACACAAAATTGATGCTGGATATGACTTAAGATATCCAGGCAAGGATACTCTTGTTCTCAAACCCAAATTTTTCACAAAAATCAACCTCAAAATTGCACTCAAAATCCTGCCAGAAGCAATGGTTCAAATTACCTCCCAGTCCTTTTTGGCAAGTAAAAGAATCAATGTCAGAGGAGGAATAATCAATGCTGGATATACTGGAAACATTACAGTAATGCTTCAAAATAAAACTGACAAACCATTCAAGATCAAACATGCTGAAAAAATTGCCCAAGCTATTTACCTACCCCTAATCAACATTTTGGGTTTGCAACTAGTCAATCAAAGAGAACAATTAGGAAAAAACGATAGAGGAACCCAAGGTTTTGGTTCAACTGGACGATTCACAGTTCCAGTTAATATAGCTCTTAACACACAGAACGAATTCCACCAGATTCTCAGACTTCCACAACCAATTACCATCTTACCCTTTGGAGAACATCCAGAAATCTATATCTGCCCAAAGCCAACAACCACATAACAAATTTTTGAGTCCAATGAACAAGTCTGCTTGGAACATAATATTTTGATCCCAAACATTTATATTCCAGAAGGAACAAAGAAAGTCCGAGTTACTTTTTACAACCCCAATAATTACTCCATAATTTTATTAAATAATTTAGAAATTGGAGTTATTCACAGTAATATATTTCAACAAGAATTACCCCAAACAGTTCCCGATTTCTTTGAAATTATTGGACATTCACTACCAAAAATCAACCCAAATTCCAGCTTCAAAAACTACCATGTTGTTATGGAAAAACTATCTCGAATCAACATAGGACAACTTGAATCACAACAACAGACCCAGCTTAAAGAACTAATTGCAGAATTTGCCAATATCTTTGCTGAAAACAACAATGACTTAGGAAGAACCGATTTGGTTCAATACCAAATTTATATAGGAGATGCCAAACCAAAAAGACAACAAGCATATCGAGTTGCTCCAGAAAGCCACCAATTCATCCGAGAAGAAGTACAACAAATACTTAACAATGAGCTCATCCAACCCTCCATGAGTCCTTGGGCTTCACCTGTAGTGCTAGTTAAAAAGAAAAATAGAAAGATCTGATTTTGTGTTGACTATCAACAACTCAACAGTATTACAATTGAAGATGCCTACCTCTTTCCCCAGATTGATGACATATTAGATGCCCTTAGAAAATCCAAATACTTTTCAACACTAGATTTAGAAAACGGTTACTGGCAAGTTGCTATGAATTCCAAAGATTGCCCCAAAATAGCATTTACCACCCAAGGCAGAAATTACAAGTTCAATATAATGCCTTTCAGATTATGCAATGCACCAGCAACGTTTCAAAGATTAATGGATGTTGTGTACCAAGGACTTCTTTGGAAGTCAGTAGTCGTTTATCTTGACAATACTGATGTTTATTCTCCATCGTTTAAATTACACTTAAAACATCTGCGAGAAGTTTTTCAACGATTACAAAAAGCAGGACTAAAACTCAACATCAAAAAATGCTACTTTGGAAAAACAAGCTTGGCCTTTCTTGGACACATTGTTAGTAAAGATAGAATTAAACTAGACCCTGGAAAAATCAACGTTGTCAAAAACTTCAAAACTCCAAGAAACACTACAGAACTAAGAAGATTTATAGGATTAGCATCCTACTATCGGAAGTTTATTAAAGAATTCTCAGAAATTGCAAAACCCTTCAACCAGTTCACCACCAAAAACGTTGAATACAAATGGACTACTAAACACCAAAAAGCTTTTGAAATTCTCAAGAAAAAACTGACAACAGCTCCAATCCTTGCCTACTCGGATTTCAGTAACCAATTCCAATTAGCAACAGATGCCTCTTATACTGCTTTTGGTGCTATCCTATCACAATTGGATGACAATGGAAATGAGCGAATAATTGCCTATGCCAGCAGAACATTAAAACCAGCTAAGAAAAATTATCCTGCCACAAAACTAGAAACAGCAGCCATAATTTGGGCCCTACACCACTTCAACCTTTATCTCAGGCCTAAAAAATTTGATATTATTACTGATAATATTGGACTCAAATGGCTTCAGAACAAAAATACTTAGCTGAATGCAAAACAAACCCAATGGACAGGATTTCTAGCAAATTATTGATACATAGTACATCACAAACCAGGAAAACTCCACACCAATGTTGACTGTCTCTCCAGAATAAGACAAGATTAGAAAACACAAAAACCAACACTCAACTTAACCAACCAAAAGAGCCAATAAACAATGAATTCAAAAAACTATAACAATCTCAAGCAATATTTGGAAACATTAACAATCCCAACAGATTGGTCTCCAGATGAAAAACATCGATTACAACAACAAACCAAACAATATTTTCTATACAACAACATTATTTATCATCGAAATTTCAAAAACCCAAACAAACCACTCAAATTAATACAAGAACAGGAAAAAGAGACCATATTATACAACATGCACTCAGATCCTTTATCAGCACACTTCGGAAAAGATGGCACCATCCAAAGAATACTAGAATACTACTTTTGGCCTCGAATGAGAAAAGACATTTACAAATATGTCGAATCTTGTGATATTTGTTAAAAAAGAGAAAGAACACACCCTACTGAACCATTAAATCCAATTAAAGTTGGATAACCCTTTGACTGAGTTGGTATCAATTTAGTCGGACCACTATTTATCACCATTCAAGGAAACCGTTATATTGCAGTAGCTGTAGACTATCTTACTAAATGGCCTAAAGCCAGAGCCATTCATTGAGCAGATGCAAAATCAGTAGCAAATTTCATCTACAAAGACATCATTTATAGACATAGATGTCCAATTGAACTTTTATCCGATCAGAGGACATACTTTGTGAACAATCTGATACAAGAAATTTGCGAACGATTCAATGTCAAAAGACCTCTGTTTTTGCCCTACCATCTACAAACAAATAGACTTGTGGAACATTTTAACAGAACATTGTGTGAGTCATTAGCTAAAGTCTCAACTGATTTTGAGTAAGAGTAGGATATTTTTATTCCATCAGTGTTACTAGCATACAGAACACTAAAACAAGATACCACAAAACACACATCATTTAATTTAACTTATGGAAGGACAGCAACATTACCAATTAGTTTCACAGTGGAAACATACCCAGCATAACCAATTGATGAAAACAATTTCCAAGAAATGCTTCAGCAAAGAGCCTACACTCTGCTTAGCATATTGGAAGGAAAACAACAAATAGCAGCCACCCATATTGAACACTCCCAAGCTTGACAAAAAGAATGGCATGATGACAAATTGCCTCCAGTCACCAATAAATTTAAAATCGGAAACAAAGTTTTCTTACACAAAACTAAAGCTGAAAAACAATGGAATAGAAAATTTGAAAATAAATGGGATGAACTATTCTTTATCCATAAAGTCCTAGACAACAGATCATACAAGCTAAGACTTGATGACAAAATCCTAGCAAAAGTTGCACATGGAGATCGTTGAAACACTATCATTCCAGAAACAATCCTAAATCATTAATTCCACAAATTGGTACATATTCTTTTTTAGTCAATCCTGAAGATATTCCCCAAAACTTAGAACCAATAGTTGTCATTGAACAACCTTCCAACCTGAACATTTAATTTAATTTACTAGTTATTCCCTTATAATTTAGAAACAATCAAAACAAAAATAACATAAAAACCCATACACCAAAAATAAATTTTTTTCAAATCTCTTATAATGACTATTCTTCAAAACATTCAACAATTATCCCAAAAACTAATGTTAGCTTTAAAAACAATACCCGAATTATCTATTACTATTACTGGAAACCACATTAATTATACCCAAACAGAAGTAGTTACAAATTTAGTCCCAAATTCATGAAAATATCACCCATATAAGAAAAACACAAGAAGTTATTCTGGAATTTACCTGCCAGAACTTTTAAAGCTTGCTTTAAGAGAAAACCTAATGCTTACTCTGATTAGTATTTCACCAAATGCTACAATTCAACAAA